>JAUMJL010002635.1:0-26995 GCA_033558185.1 Dromococcyx pavoninus
AAAAATGGATTGAGGAACCCAAAAATGGATTGAGGGAACCCAAAAATGGGCTGAAGAACCATAAATGGATTGAGGGACCCAGAAATGGATTGAAGGACCCAAAAATGGATTGAGGGACAGAAAATGGATTGAAGAACCCAGAAAATTTTTGAGGAACCCCAAAATTGTCTGTGGGACCCAAGAACGGATTGAGGAACCCGAAAATAGATTGAGGAACCAAAAATGCATCGAGGGACTCAAAAATGTATTGAGGAAGCCAAAAATGGATTGAGGGACCCAAAAAATGGATTGAGGGGCCCAAATATGGATTGACGAACTCAAAAATATTTCGAGGGACCAAAAAATAATGTGAGGAACACGAAAATTAATCGTGGAAATCCAAAATGGATTGAGGGACCAAAAAATAGATTGAAAGGCCCAAAAATGAATTGAGGAAACCAAAACTGGTTTGAGTGACACAAAAATGGGCTGAGGAACCCAAAAATGGATTGAGGAACGCAAAAAAAACATTGGGAGGCCCAAAAATGGATTGAGGAATCCAAAAATGGATTGAGGAATCTAAAAATGATTGAGGAACCGAAAAATGGATTGAGGAACTTAAAAATGGATTGTGGAACCGAAAAATGGGCCGAGGGATCAAAAAATGGTTTGAGGAACCCGAAAATAGTTTGGGAGGCCCAAAAAAGGATTGAGGAATCCAAAAATGGGCTGAGGGATCAAAAAATGGATTGAGGTATCCCAAAATAGATAAAGGAACCCAAAAATGGTTTGAGGAACCCAAAAATTGGATGAGGAACACAAAAATAGTTTGAGTGTCACAAAAAATGGATTGAAGAACCCAAAAATGTATTGAGAAACACAAAAATGGATTGAGGAATCCAAAAATGGATTGAAGAACCCAGAAAAGTTTTGAGGAACCCCAAAATTGTCTGTGGGACCCAAGAATGGATTGAGGAACACAAAAATGGATTTAGGAACCCAAAAATCGCCTAGGGAACAAAAAAATCGATTGAGGAAGCCAAAAATTGATTGAGGAAGCCAAAAATGGATTCAGGGACCAAAAAATGGATTGAGGGGCCCAAAAATGGATTGACGAACTCAAAAATAGGTCGAGGGACCAAAAAATAATGTGAGGAACACGAAAATTAATCGTGGAACTCCAAAATGGATTGAGGGACCAAAAAATAGATTGAAAGGCCCAAAAATGAATTGAGGAAACCAAAAATGGTTTGAGGGACACAGAAATGGTCTGAGGAACCCAAAAACAGATTGGGAGGCCCAAAAAAGGATTGAGGAATCCAAAAATGGGCTGCGGGATCAAAAAATGGATTGAGGAGCCCCAAAACGGATTGACGAAACCAAAAATGGGCTGAAGAACCACAAAATGCCTTGAGGGACCCAAAAATGGATTGGAGGACCCAAAAAAGTATTGAGGGACAATAAAACGGATTGAGGAAACCAAAAACAGATTGGGAGGCTCAAAAATGGTTTGAGGAATCCAAAAATGGATTGAGGAACCCATAAGTCAGCTAAGGAAACCAAAAATGGATTGAGGGACCAAAAAATTGATGGAGGAAACCAAAAATGGGCTGAGGGAGCCCAAAAAAGGATTGAAGAACCAGAAAATGGATTGAGGAACCCAAAAATGGATTCAGGGACCAGGAATGGATTGACGAAGCCAAAAATGGATTGTGGAACCCAAAAATGGATTGAGGAACCCAAAAATGGATTGCAGGACGCAGAAATGGATTGAGGGACCCAAAAAACGATTGAGGAACCGAAAACTGGATTGAGGAACCCCAAAATAGGCCGAGGAACACCAAAATAAAGTGAGGGACCAAAAATTGATCGAGGAACCCAAAGTGCCTTGAAAGAAAATAAAATGGATTGAGGAACACAAAAATGGATTGAAACACCCAAAAAGGGATTGAGAGGCCAAAAATTGTTTGAGGGAACTGAAAATGTATTTTGGAACCCAGAAACGGTTCGAAGGACCCAGAAATGGATTGAGGGAACCAAAAATGGATTGAGGGATACTAAAATTGGCTGACGAACCCAAATATGGATTGAGGAACCCAAAACCAGATTGGGACACCCAAAAATGGATGGATGAACCCAAAAATGGAATGAGGAACCCAAAAATGGATTTAGGGATCCAAAAGTGGATTGACGATCCCAAAATGGATTGACGAACCCAAAAATAGGCCAAGGGACCCAAAAATAAAGCGAGGAACCAAAAATTTGTCGAGGAACCCAAAAATGGATTGAGGGTCAAAAAAATGGATTGAGGAACACAAAAATGGATTGAAACACCCAGAAATGGATTGAGGAACCCAAAACCAGATTGGGAGGCCCAAAAAAGGATTGAGGAATCAAAAAATGGATTGCGGAATCTAAAAATGGATTGAGGTATCCCAAAATAGATAAAGGAATCCAAAAATGGTTTGAGGAACCCAAAAATTGGATGAGGAACACAAAAATAGTTTGAGTGACACAAAAGATGGATTGAAGAACCAAAAAATGTATTGAGGAACCCAAAAATGGATTGAGGAATCCAAAATGGTCTGAGGGACCCAAAAATGGATTCACGAACACAAAAATGCATTGAGGGATCCAAAAATGTATTTTGGAACCCAGAAATGGTTCGAAGGACCAGGAAATGGATTGAGGGAACCAAAAAAGGATTGAGGGATACAAAACAGGGGTGAGGAACCCAAAAATGGATGGATTTAGGGACCCAAAAATGGATTGACGAACTCAAAAATAGATCGGGGGACCAAAAAATAAAGTGAGGAACACAAAAATTGATCGAGGAACTCCAAAATGGATTGAGGGAGCAAAAAATGGATTGAGGAACCCAAAAATGGATTGAGGGAACCCAAAAATGGGCTGAAGAACCATAAATGGATTGAGGGACCCAAAAATGGATTGAAGGACCCAAAAATGGATTGAGGGACAAAAAATGGATTGAAGAACCCAGAAAAGTTTTGAGGAACCCCAAAATTGTCTGTGGGACCCAAGAATGGATTGAGGAACACAAAAATGGATTTAGGAACGCAAAAATGGCTTAGGGAACAAAAAAATCGATTGAGGAAGCCAAAAATTGATTGAGGAAGCCAAAATGGATTCAGGGACCAAAAAATGGATTGAGGGGCCCAAAAATGGATTGACGAACTCAAAAATAGGTCGAGGGACCAAAAAATAACGTGAGGAACACGAAAATTAATCGTGGAACTCCAAAATGGATTGAGGGACCAAAAAATAGATTGAAAGGCCCAAAAATGAATTGAGGAAACCAAAAATGGTTTGAGGGACACAAAAATGGTCTGAGGAACCCAAAAACAGATTGGGAGGCCCAAAAAAGGATTGAGGAATCCAAAAATGGGCTGCGAAATCAAAAAATGGATTGAGGAGCCCCAAAACGGATTGACAAAACCAAAAATGGGCTGAAGAACCACAAAATGCCTTGAGGGACCCAAAAATGGATTGGAGGACCCAAAAAAGTATTGAGGGACAATAAAACGGATTGAGGAAACCAAAAACAGATTGGGAGGCTCAAAAATGGTTTGAGGAATCCAAAAATGGATTGAGGAACCCATAAGTAGGCTAAGGAAACCAAAAATGGATTGAGGGACCAAAAAACTGATGGAGGAAACCAAAAATGGGCTGAGGGAGCCCAAAAACGGATTGAAGAACCAGAAAATGGATTGAGGAACCCAAAAATGGATTCAGGGACCAGAAAATGGATTGACGAAGCCAAAAATGGATTGCGGAACCCAAACATGGATTGAGGAACCCAAAAATGGATTGCAGGACGCAGAAATGGATTGAGGGACCCAAAAAACGATTGAGGAACCGAAAACTGGATTGAGGAACCCCAAAATAGGCCGAGGAACACCAAAATAAAGTGAGGGACCAAAAATTGATCGAGGAACCCAAAGTGCATTGAAAGGCAATAAAATGGATTGAGGAACACAAAAATGGATTGAAACACCCAAAAAGGGATTGAGAGGCCCAAAAATGGTTTGAGGGACCTAAAAATGTATTTTGGAACCCAGAAACGGTTCGAAGGATCCAGAAATGGATTGAGGGAACCAAAAATGGATTGAGGGATACTAAAATTGGCTGACGAACCCAAAACTGGATTGAGGAACCCAAAACCAGATTGGGACACCCAAAAATGGATGGATGAACCCAGAAATGGAATGAGGAACCCATAAGTAGGCTAAGGAAACCAAAAATGGATTGAGGGACCAAAATATTGATGGAGGAAACCAAAAATGGGCTGAGGGAGCCCAAAAACGGATTGAAGAACCAGAAAATGGATTGAGGAACCCAAAAATGGATTCAGGGACCAGAAAATGGATTGACGAAGCCAAAAATGGATTGAGGAACCCAAACATGGATTGAGGGACCCAAAAATGGATTGCAGGACGCAGAAATGGATTGAGGGACCCAAAAAATGATTGAGGAACCGAAAACTGGATTGAGGAACCCCAAAACAGGCCAAGGGACCCAAAAATAAAGCGAGGAACCAAAAATTTATCGAGGAACCCAAAAATGGATTGAGGGTCAAAAAAATGGATTGAGGAACACAAAAATGGATTGAAACACCCAAAAACGGTTTGAGGAACCCAAAACCAGATTGGGAGGCCCCAAAAAGGATTGAGGAATCAAAAAATGGATTGCGGAATCTAAAAATGGATTGAGGTATCCCAAAATAGATAAAGGAATCCAAAAATGGTTTGAGGAACCCAAAAATTGGATGAGGAACACAAAAATAGTTTGAGTGACACAAAAGATGGATTGAAGAACCAAAAAATGTATTGAGGAACCCAAAAATGGATTGAGGAATCCAAAATGGTCTGAGGGATCCAAAAATGGATTCACGAACACAAAAATGCATTGAGGGATCCAAAAATGTATTTTGGAACCCAGAAATGGTTCGAAGGACCAGGAAATGGATTGAGGGAACCAAAAAAGGATTGAGGGATACAAAACAGGGGTGAGGAACCCAAAAATGGATGGATTTAGGGACCCAAAAATGGATTGACGAACTCAAAAATAGATCGGGGGACCAAAAAATAAAGTGAGGAACACAAAAATTGATCGAGGAACTCCAAAATGGATTGAGGGAGCAAAAAATGGATTGAGGAACCCAAAAATGGATTGAGGGAACCCAAAAATGGGCTGAAGAACCATAAATGGATTGAGGGACCCAGAAATGGATTGAAGGACCCAAAAATGGATTGAGGGACAGAAAATGGATTGAAGAACCCAGAAAATTTTTGAGGAACCCCAAAATTGTCTGTGGGACCCAAGAACGGATTGAGGAACCCGAAAATAGATTGAGGAACCAAAAATGCATCGAGGGACTCAAAAATGTATTGAGGAAGCCAAAAATGGATTGAGGGACCCAAAAAATGGATTGAGGGGCCCAAATATGGATTGACGAACTCAAAAATATTTCGAGGGACCAAAAAATAATGTGAGGAACACGAAAATTAATCGTGGAAATCCAAAATGGATTGAGGGACCAAAAAATAGATTGAAAGGCCCAAAAATGAATTGAGGAAACCAAAACTGGTTTGAGTGACACAAAAATGGGCTGAGGAACCCAAAAATGGATTGAGGAACGCAAAAAAAACATTGGGAGGCCCAAAAATGGATTGAGGAATCCAAAAATGGATTGAGGAATCTAAAAATGATTGAGGAACCGAAAAATGGATTGAGGAACTTAAAAATGGATTGTGGAACCGAAAAATGGGCCGAGGGATCAAAAAATGGTTTGAGGAACCCGAAAATAGTTTGGGAGGCCCAAAAAAGGATTGAGGAATCCAAAAATGGGCTGAGGGATCAAAAAATGGATTGAGGTATCCCAAAATAGATAAAGGAACCCAAAAATGGTTTGAGGAACCCAAAAATTGGATGAGGAACACAAAAATAGTTTGAGTGTCACAAAAAATGGATTGAAGAACCCAAAAATGTATTGAGAAACACAAAAATGGATTGAGGAATCCAAAAATGGATTGAAGAACCCAGAAAAGTTTTGAGGAACCCCAAAATTGTCTGTGGGACCCAAGAATGGATTGAGGAACACAAAAATGGATTTAGGAACCCAAAAATCGCTTAGGGAACAAAAAAATCGATTGAGGAAGCCAAAAATTGATTGAGGAAGCCAAAAATGGATTCAGGGACCAAAAAATGGATTGAGGGGCCCAAAAATGGATTGACGAACTCAAAAATAGGTCGAGGGACCAAAACATAATGTGAGGAACACGAAAATTAATCGTGGAAATCCAAAATGCCGAGGAACACCAAAATAAAGTGAGGGACCAAAAATTGATCGAGGAACCCAAAGTGCCTTGAAAGAAAATAAAATGGATTGAGGAACACAAAAATGGATTGAAACACCCAAAAAGGGATTGAGAGGCCAAAAATTGTTTGAGGGACCTGAAAATGTATTTTGGAACCCAGAAACGGTTCGAAGGACCCAGAAATGGATTGAGGGAACCAAAAATGGATTGAGGGATACTAAAATTGGCTGACGAACCCAAATATGGATTGAGGAACCCAAAACCAGATTGGGACACCCAAAAATGGATGGATGAACCCAAAAATGGAATGAGGAACCCAAAAATGGATTTAGGGATCCAAAAGTGGATTGACGATCCCAAAATGGATTGACGAACCCAAAAATAGGCCAAGGGACCCAAAAATAAAGCGAGGAACCAAAAATTTGTCGAGGAACCCAAAATGGATTGAGGGTCAAAAAAATGGATTGAGGAACACAAAAATGGATTGAAACACCCAGAAATGGATTGAGGAACCCAAAACCAGATTGGGAGGCCCAAAAAAGGATTGAGGAATCAAAAAATGGATTGCGGAATCTAAAAATGGATTGAGGTATCCCAAAATAGATAAAGGAATCCAAAAATGGTTTGAGGAACCCAAAAATTGGATGAGGAACACAAAAATAGTTTGAGTGACACAAAAGATGGATTGAAGAACCAAAAACTGTATTGAGGAACCCAAAAATGGATTGAGGAATCCAAAATGGTCTGAGGGACCCAAAAATGGATTCACGAACACAAAAATGCATTGAGGGATCCAAAAATGTATTTTGGAACCCAGAAATGGTTCGAAGGACCAGGAAATGGATTGAGGGAACCAAAAAAGGATTGAGGGATACAAAACAGGGGTGAGGAACCCCAAAAATGGATGGATTTAGGGACCCAAAAATGGATTGACGAACTCAAAAATAGATCGGGGGACCAAAAAATAAAGTGAGGAACACAAAAATTGATCGAGGAACTCCAAAATGGATTGAGGGAGCAAAAAATGGATTGAGGAACCCAAAAATGGATTGAGGGAACCCAAAAATGGGCTGAAGAACCATAAATGGATTGAGGGACCCAAAAATGGATTGAAGGACCCAAAAATGGATTGAGGGACAAAAAATGGATTGAAGAACCCAGAAAAGTTTTGAGGAACCCCAAAATTGTCTGTGGGACCCAAGAATGGATTGAGGAACACAAAAATGGATTTAGGAACGCAAAAATGGCTTAGGGAACAAAAAAATCGATTGAGGAAGCCAAAAATTGATTGAGGAAGCCAAAATGGATTCAGGGACCAAAAAATGGATTGAGGGGCCCAAAAATGGATTGACGAACTCAAAAATAGGTCGAGGGACCAAAAAATTATGTGAGGAACACGAAAATTAATCGTGGAACTCCAAAATGGATTGAGGGACCGAAAAATAGATTGAAAGGCCCAAAAATGAATTGAGGAAACCAAAAATGGTTTGAGGGACACAAAAATGGGCTGAGGAACCCAAAAACAGATTGGGAGGCCCAAAAAAGGATTGAGGAATCCAAAAATGGGCTGCGGGATCAAAAAATGGATTGAGGAGCCCCAAAACGGATTGACGAAACCAAAACTGGGCTGAAGAACCACAAAATGCCTTGAGGGACCCAAAAATGGATTGGAGGACCCAAAAAAGTATTGAGGGACAATAAAACGGATTGAGGAAACCAAAACAGATTGGGAGGCTCAAAAATGGTTTGAGGAATCCAAAAATGGATTGAGGAACCCATAAGTCGGCTAAGGAAACCAAAAATGGATTGAGGGACCAAAAAATTGATGGAGGAAACCAAAAATGGGCTGAGGGAGCCCAAAAACGGATTGAAGAACCAGAAAATGGATTGAGGAACCCAAAAATGGATTCAGGGACCAGAAAATGGATTGACGAAGCCAAAAATGGATTGAGGAACCCAAACATGGATTGAGGAACCCAAAAATGGATTGCAGGACGCAGAAATGGATTGAGGGACCCAAAAAACGATTGAGGAACCGAAAACTGGATTGAGGAACCCCAAAATAGGCCGAGGGACACCAAAATAATGTGAGGGACCAAAAATTGATCGAGGAACCCAAAGTGCATCGAAAGGCAATAAAATGGATTGAGGAACACAAAAATGGATTGAAACACCCAAAAAGGGATTGAGAGGCCCAAAAATGGTTTGAGGGACCTAAAAATGTATTTTGGAACCCAGAAACGGTTCGAAGGACCCAGAAATGGATTGAGGGAACCAAAAATGGATTGAGGGATACTAAAATTGGCTGACGAACCCAAAACTGGATTGAGGAACCCAAAACCAGATTGGGACACCCAAAAATGGATGGATGAACCCAAAAATGGAATGAGGAACCCATAAGTAGGCTAAGGAAACCAAAAATGGATTGAGGGACCAAAATATTGATGGAGGAAACCAAAAATGGGCTGAGGGAGCCCAAAAACGGATTGAAGAACCAGAAAATGGATTGAGGAACCCAAAAATGGATTCAGGGACCAGAAAATGGATTGACGAAGCCAAAAATGGATTGAGGAACCCAAACATGGATTGAGGGACCCAAAAATGGATTGCAGGACGCAGAAATGGATTGAGGGACCCAAAAAATGATTGAGGAACCGAAAACTGGATTGAGGAACCCCAAAACAGGCCAAGGGACCCAAAAATAAAGCGAGGAACCAAAAATTTATCGAGGAACCCAAAAATGGATTGAGGGTCAAAAAAATGGATTGAGGAACACAAAAATGGATTGAAACACCCAAAAACGGTTTGAGGAACCCAAAACCAGATTGGGAGGCCCCAAAAAGGATTGAGGAATCAAAAAATGGATTGCGGAATCTAAAAATGGATTGAGGTATCCCAAAATAGATAAAGGAATCCAAAAATGGTTTGAGGAACCCAAAAATTGGATGAGGAACACAAAAATAGTTTGAGTGACACAAAAGATGGATTGAAGAACCAAAAAATGTATTGAGGAACCCAAAAATGGATTGAGGAATCCAAAATGGTCTGAGGGATCCAAAAATGGATTCACGAACACAAAAATGCATTGAGGGATCCAAAAATGTATTTTGGAACCCAGAAATGGTTCGAAGGACCAGGAAATGGATTGAGGGAACCAAAAAAGGATTGAGGGATACAAAACAGGGGTGAGGAACCCAAAAATGGATGGATTTAGGGACCCAAAAATGGATTGACGAACTCAAAAATAGATCGGGGGACCAAAAAATAAAGTGAGGAACACAAAAATTGATCGAGGAACTCCAAAATGGATTGAGGGAGCAAAAAATGGATTGAGGAACCCAAAAATGGATTGAGGGAACCCAAAAATGGGCTGAAGAACCATAAATGGATTGAGGGACCCAGAAATGGATTGAAGGACCCAAAAATGGATTGAGGGACAGAAAATGGATTGAAGAACCCAGAAAATTTTTGAGGAACCCCAAAATTGTCTGTGGGACCCAAGAACGGATTGAGGAACCCGAAAATAGATTGAGGAACCAAAAATGCATCGAGGGACTCAAAAATGTATTGAGGAAGCCAAAAATGGATTGAGGGACCCAAAAAATGGATTGAGGGGCCCAAATATGGATTGACGAACTCAAAAATATTTCGAGGGACCAAAAAATAATGTGAGGAACACGAAAATTAATCGTGGAAATCCAAAATGGATTGAGGGACCAAAAAATAGATTGAAAGGCCCAAAAATGAATTGAGGAAACCAAAACTGGTTTGAGTGACACAAAAATGGGCTGAGGAACCCAAAAATGGATTGAGGAACGCAAAAAAAACATTGGGAGGCCCAAAAATGGATTGAGGAATCCAAAAATGGATTGAGGAATCTAAAAATGATTGAGGAACCGAAAAATGGATTGAGGAACTTAAAAATGGATTGTGGAACCGAAAAATGGGCCGAGGGATCAAAAAATGGTTTGAGGAACCCGAAAATAGTTTGGGAGGCCCAAAAAAGGATTGAGGAATCCAAAAATGGGCTGAGGGATCAAAAAATGGATTGAGGTATCCCAAAATAGATAAAGGAACCCAAAAATGGTTTGAGGAACCCAAAAATTGGATGAGGAACACAAAAATAGTTTGAGTGTCACAAAAAATGGATTGAAGAACCCAAAAATGTATTGAGAAACACAAAAATGGATTGAGGAATCCAAAAATGGATTGAAGAACCCAGAAAAGTTTTGAGGAACCCCAAAATTGTCTGTGGGACCCAAGAATGGATTGAGGAACACAAAAATGGATTTAGGAATGCAAAAATGGCTTAGGGAACAAAAAAATCGATTGAGGAAGCCAAAAATTGATTGAGGAAGCCAAAAATGGATTCAGGGACCAAAAAATGGATTGAGGGGCCCAAAAATGGATTGACGAACTCAAAAATAGGTCGAGGGACCAAAAAATAATGTGAGGAACACGAAAATTAATCGTGGAACTCCAAAATGGATTGAGGGACCAAAAAATAGATTGAAAGGCCCAAAAATGAATTGAGGAAACCAAAAATGGTTTGAGGGACACAAAAATGGGCTGAGGAACCCAAAAACAGATTGGGAGGCCCAAAAAAGGATTGAGGAATCCAAAAATGGGCTGCGGGATCAAAAAATGGATTGAGGAGCCCCAAAACGGATTGACGAAACCAAAAATGGGCTGAAGAACCACAAAATGCCTTGAGGGACCCAAAAATGGATTGGAGGACCCAAAAAAGTATTGAGGGACAATAAAACGGATTGAGGAAACCAAAAACAGATTGGGAGGCTCAAAAATGGTTTGAGGAATCCAAAAATGGATTGAGGAACCCATAAGTCAGCTAAGGAAACCAAAAATGGATTGAGGGACCAAAAAATTGATGGAGGAAACCAAAAATGGGCTGAGGGAGCCCAAAAACGGATTGAAGAACCAGAAAATGGATTGAGGAACCCAAAAATGGATTCAGGGACCAGGAAATGGATTGACGAAGCCAAAAATGGATTGTGGAACCCAAAAATGGATTGAGGAACCCAAAAATGGATTGCAGGACGCAGAAATGGATTGAGGGTCCCAAAAAACGATTGAGGAACCGAAAACTGGATTGAGGAACCCCAAAATAGGCCGAGGAACACCAAAATAAAGTGAGGGACCAAAAATTGATCGAGGAACCCAAAGTGCCTTGAAAGAAAATAAAATGGATTGAGGAACACAAAAATGGATTGAAACACCCAAAAAGGGATTGAGAGGCCAAAAATTGTTTGAGGGACCTGAAAATGTATTTTGGAACCCAGAAACGGTTCGAAGGACCCAGAAATGGATTGAGGGAACCAAAAATGGATTGAGGGATACTAAAATTGGCTGACGAACCCAAATATGGATTGAGGAACCCAAAACCAGATTGGGACACCCAAAAATGGATGGATGAACCCAAAAATGGAATGAGGAACCCAAAAATGGATTTAGGGATCCAAAAGTGGATTGACGATCCCAAAATGGATTGACGAACCCAAAAATAGGCCAAGGGACCCAAAAATAAAGCGAGGAACCAAAAATTTGTCGAGGAACCCAAAAATGGATTGAGGGTCAAAAAAATGGATTGAGGAACACAAAAATGGATTGAAACACCCAGAAATGGATTGAGGAACCCAAAACCAGATTGGGAGGCCCAAAAAAGGATTGAGGAATCAAAAAATGGATTGCGGAATCTAAAAATGGATTGAGGTATCCCAAAATAGATAAAGGAATCCAAAAATGGTTTGAGGAACCCAAAAATTGGATGAGGAACACAAAAATAGTTTGAGTGACACAAAAGATGGATTGAAGAACCAAAAAATGTATTGAGGAACCCAAAAATGGATTGAGGAATCCAAAATGGTCTGAGGGACCCAAAAATGGATTCACGAACACAAAAATGCATTGAGGGATCCAAAAATGTATTTTGGAACCCAGAAATGGTTCGAAGGACCAGGAAATGGATTGAGGGAACCAAAAAAGGATTGAGGGATACAAAACAGGGGTGAGGAACCCAAAAATGGATGGATTTAGGGACCCAAAAATGGATTGACGAACTCAAAAATAGATCGGGGGACCAAAAAATAAAGTGAGGAACACAAAAATTGATCGAGGAACTCCAAAATGGATTGAGGGAGCAAAAAATGGATTGAGGAACCCAAAAATGGATTGAGGGAACCCAAAAATGGGCTGAAGAACCATAAATGGATTGAGGGACCCAAAAATGGATTGAAGGACCCAAAAATGGATTGAGGGACAAAAAATGGATTGAAGAACCCAGAAAAGTTTTGAGGAACCCCAAAATTGTCTGTGGGACCCAAGAATGGATTGAGGAACACAAAAATGGATTTAGGAACGCAAAAATGGCTTAGGGAACAAAAAAATCGATTGAGGAAGCCAAAAATTGATTGAGGAAGCCAAAATGGATTCAGGGACCAAAAAATGGATTGAGGGGCCCAAAAATGGATTGACGAACTCAAAAATAGGTCGAGGGACCAAAAAATTATGTGAGGAACACGAAAATTAATCGTGGAACTCCAAAATGGATTGAGGGACCGAAAAATAGATTGAAAGGCCCAAAAATGAATTGAGGAAACCAAAAATGGTTTGAGGGACACAAAAATGGGCTGAGGAACCCAAAAACAGATTGGGAGGCCCAAAAAAGGATTGAGGAATCCAAAAATGGGCTGCGAAATCAAAAAATGGATTGAGGAGCCCCAAAACGGATTGACAAAACCAAAACTGGGCTGAAGAACCACAAAATGCCTTGAGGGACCCAAAAATGGATTGGAGGACCCAAAAAAGTATTGAGGGACAATAAAACGGATTGAGGAAACCAAAAACAGATTGGGAGGCTCAAAAATGGTTTGAGGAATCCAAAAATGGATTGAGGAACCCATAAGTCGGCTAAGGAAACCAAAAATGGATTGAGGGACCAAAAAATTGATGGAGGAAACCAAAAATGGGCTGAGGGAGCCCAAAAACGGATTGAAGAACCAGAAAATGGATTGAGGAACCCAAAAATGGATTCAGGGACCAGAAAATGGATTGACGAAGCCAAAAATGGATTGAGGAACCCAAACATGGATTGAGGAACCCAAAAATGGATTGCAGGACGCAGAAATGGATTGAGGGACCCAAAAAACGATTGAGGAACCGAAAACTGGATTGAGGAACCCCAAAATAGGCCGAGGGACACCAAAATAATGTGAGGGACCAAAAATTGATCGAGGAACCCAAAGTGCATTGAAAGGCAATAAAATGGATTGAGGAACACAAAAATGGATTGAAACACCCAAAAAGGGATTGAGAGGCCCAAAAATGGTTTGAGGGACCTAAAAATGTATTTTGGAACCCAGAAACGGTTCGAAGGACCCAGAAATGGATTGAGGGAACCAAAAATGGATTGAGGGATACTAAAATTGGCTGACGAACCCAAAACTGGATTGAGGAACCCAAAACCAGATTGGGACACCCAAAAATGGATGGATGAACCCAAAAATGGAATGAGGAACCCATAAGTAGGCTAAGGAAACCAAAAATGGATTGAGGGACCAAAATATTGATGGAGGAAACCAAAAATGGGCTGAGGGAGCCCAAAAACGGATTGAAGAACCAGAAAATGGATTGAGGAACCCAAAAATGGATTCAGGGACCAGAAAATGGATTGACGAAGCCAAAAATGGATTGAGGAACCCAAACATGGATTGAGGGACCCAAAAATGGATTGCAGGACGCAGAAATGGATTGAGGGACCCAAAAAATGATTGAGGAACCGAAAACTGGATTGAGGAACCCCAAAACAGGCCAAGGGACCCAAAAATAAAGCGAGGAACCAAAAATTTATCGAGGAACCCAAAAATGGATTGAGGGTCAAAAAAATGGATTGAGGAACACAAAAATGGATTGAAACACCCAAAAACGGTTTGAGGAACCCAAAACCAGATTGGGAGGCCCCAAAAAGGATTGAGGAATCAAAAAATGGATTGCGGAATCTAAAAATGGATTGAGGTATCCCAAAATAGATAAAGGAATCCAAAAATGGTTTGAGGAACCCAAAAATTGGATGAGGAACACAAAAATAGTTTGAGTGACACAAAAGATGGATTGAAGAACCAAAAAATGTATTGAGGAACCCAAAAATGGATTGAGGAATCCAAAATGGTCTGAGGGATCCAAAAATGGATTCACGAACACAAAAATGCATTGAGGGATCCAAAAATGTATTTTGGAACCCAGAAATGGTTCGAAGGACCAGGAAATGGATTGAGGGAACCAAAAAAGGATTGAGGGATACAAAACAGGGGTGAGGAACCCAAAAATGGATGGATTTAGGGACCCAAAAATGGATTGACGAACTCAAAAATAGATCGGGGGACCAAAAAATAAAGTGAGGAACACAAAAATTGATCGAGGAACTCCAAAATGGATTGAGGGAGCAAAAAATGGATTGAGGAACCCAAAAATGGATTGAGGGAACCCAAAAATGGGCTGAAGAACCATAAATGGATTGAGGGACCCAGAAATGGATTGAAGGACCCAAAAATGGATTGAGGGACAGAAAATGGATTGAAGAACCCAGAAAATTTTTGAGGAACCCCAAAATTGTCTGTGGGACCCAAGAACGGATTGAGGAACCCGAAAATAGATTGAGGAACCAAAAATGCATCGAGGGACTCAAAAATGTATTGAGGAAGCCAAAAATGGATTGAGGGACCCAAAAAATGGATTGAGGGGCCCAAATATGGATTGACGAACTCAAAAATATTTCGAGGGACCAAAAAATAATGTGAGGAACACGAAAATTAATCGTGGAAATCCAAAATGGATTGAGGGACCAAAAAATAGATTGAAAGGCCCAAAAATGAATTGAGGAAACCAAAACTGGTTTGAGTGACACAAAAATGGGCTGAGGAACCCAAAAATGGATTGAGGAACGCAAAAAAAACATTGGGAGGCCCAAAAATGGATTGAGGAATCCAAAAATGGATTGAGGAATCTAAAAATGATTGAGGAACCGAAAAATGGATTGAGGAACTTAAAAATGGATTGTGGAACCGAAAAATGGGCCGAGGGATCAAAAAATGGTTTGAGGAACCCGAAAATAGTTTGGGAGGCCCAAAAAAGGATTGAGGAATCCAAAAATGGGCTGAGGGATCAAAAAATGGATTGAGGTATCCCAAAATAGATAAAGGAACCCCAAAATGGTTTGAGGAACCCAAAAATTGGATGAGGAACACAAAAATAGTTTGAGTGTCACAAAAAATGGATTGAAGAACCCAAAAATGTATTGAGAAACACAAAAATGGATTGAGGAATCCAAAAATGGATTGAAGAACCCAGAAAAGTTTTGAGGAACCCCAAAATTGTCTGTGGGACCCAAGAATGGATTGAGGAACACAAAAATGGATTTAGGAATGCAAAAATGGCTTAGGGAACAAAAAAATCGATTGAGGAAGCCAAAAATTGATTGAGGAAGCCAAAAATGGATTCAGGGACCAAAAAATGGATTGAGGGGCCCAAAAATGGATTGACGAACTCAAAAATAGGTCGAGGGACCAAAAAATAATGTGAGGAACACGAAAATTAATCGTGGAACTCCAAAATGGATTGAGGGACCAAAAAATAGATTGAAAGGCCCAAAAATGAATTGAGGAAACCAAAAATGGTTTGAGGGACACAAAAATGGGCTGAGGAACCCAAAAACAGATTGGGAGGCCCAAAAAAGGATTGAGGAATCCAAAAATGGGCTGCGGGATCAAAAAATGGATTGAGGAGCCCCAAAACGGATTGACGAAACCAAAAATGGGCTGAAGAACCACAAAATGCCTTGAGGGACCCAAAAATGGATTGGAGGACCCAAAAAAGGATTGAGGGACAATAAAACGGATTGAGGAAACCAAAAACAGATTGGGAGGCTCAAAAATGGTTTGAGGAATCCAAAAATGGATTGAGGAACCCATAAGTCAGCTAAGGAAACCAAAAATGGATTGAGGGACCAAAAAATTGATGGAGGAAACCAAAAATGGGCTGAGGGAGCCCAAAAACGGATTGAAGAACCAGAAAATGGATTGAGGAACCCAAAAATGGATTCAGGGACCAGGAAATGGATTGACGAAGCCAAAAATGGATTGTGGAACCCAAAAATGGATTGAGGAACCCAAAAATGGATTGCAGGACGCAGAAATGGATTGAGGGTCCCAAAAAACGATTGAGGAACCGAAAACTGGATTGAGGAACCCCAAAATAGGCCGAGGAACACCAAAATAAAGTGAGGGACCAAAAATTGATCGAGGAACCCAAAGTGCCTTGAAAGAAAATAAAATGGATTGAGGAACACAAAAATGGATTGAAACACCCAAAAAGGGATTGAGAGGCCAAAAATTGTTTGAGGGAACTGAAAATGTATTTTGGAACCCAGAAACGGTTCGAAGGACCCAGAAATGGATTGAGGGAACCAAAAATGGATTGAGGGATACTAAAATTGGCTGACGAACCCAAATATGGATTGAGGAACCCAAAACCAGATTGGGACACCCAAAAATGGATGGATGAACCCAAAAATGGAATGAGGAACCCAAAAATGGATTTAGGGATCCAAAAGTGGATTGACGATCCCAAAATGGATTGACGAACCCAAAAATAGGCCAAGGGACCCAAAAATAAAGCGAGGAACCAAAAATTTGTCGAGGAACCCAAAAATGGATTGAGGGTCAAAAAAATGGATTGAGGAAACCAAAAATGGATTGAAACACCCAGAAATGGATTGAGGAACCCAAAACCAGATTGGGAGGCCCAAAAAAGGATTGAGGAATCAAAAAATGGATTGCGGAATCTAAAAATGGATTGAGGTATCCCAAAATAGATAAAGGAATCCAAAAATGGTTTGAGGAACCCAAAAATTGGATGAGGAACACAAAAATAGTTTGAGTGACACAAAAGATGGATTGAAGAACCAAAAAATGTATTGAGGAACCCAAAAATGGATTGAGGAATCCAAAATGGTCTGAGGGACCCAAAAATGGATTCACGAACACAAAAATGCATTGAGGGATCCAAAAATGTATTTTGGAACCCAGAAATGGTTCGAAGGACCAGGAAATGGATTGAGGGAACCAAAAAAGGATTGAGGGATACAAAACAGGGGTGAGGAACCCAAAAATGGATGGATTTAGGGACCCAAAAATGGATTGACGAACTCAAAAATAGATCGGGGGACCAAAAAATAAATTGAGGAACACAAAAATTGATCGAGGAACTCCAAAATGGATTGAGGGAGCAAAAAATGGATTGAGGAACCCAAAAATGGATTGAGGGAACCCAAAAATGGGCTGAAGAACCATAAATGGATTGAGGGACCCAAAAATGGATTGAAGGACCCAAAAATGGATTGAGGGACAAAAAATGGATTGAAGAACCCAGAAAAGTTTTGAGGAACCCCAAAATTGTCTGTGGGACCCAAGAATGGATTGAGGAACACAAAAATGGATTTAGGAACGCAAAAATGGCTTAGGGAACAAAAAAATCGATTGAGGAAGCCAAAAATTGATTGAGGAAGCCAAAATGGATTCAGGGACCAAAAAATGGATTGAGGGGCCCAAAAATGGATTGACGAACTCAAAAATAGGTCGAGGGACCATAAAATTATGTGAGGAACACGAAAATTAATCGTGGAACTCCAAAATGGATTGAGGGACCAAAAAATAGATTGAAAGGCCCAAAAATGAATTGAGGAAACCAAAAATGGTTTGAGGGACACAAAAATGGGCTGAGGAACCCAAAAACAGATTGGGAGGCCCAAAAAAGGATTGAGGAATCAAAAAATGGATTGCGGAATCTAAAAATGGATTGAGGTATCCCAAAATAGATAAAGGAATCCAAAAATGGTTTGAGGAACCCAAAAATTGGATGAGGAACACAAAAATAGTTTGAGTGACACAAAAAATGGATTGAAGAACGAAAAAATGTATTGAGGAACCCAAAAATGGATTGAGGAATCCAAAATGGTCTGAGGGACCCAAAAATGGATTCACGAACACAAAAATGCATTGAGGGATCCAAAAATGTATTTTGGAACCCAGAAATGGTTCGAAGGACCAGGAAATGGATTGAGGGAACCAAAAAAGGATTGAGGGATACAAAACAGGGGTGAGGAACCCAAAAATGGATGGATTTAGGGACCCAAAAATGGATTGACGAACTCAAAAATAGATCGGGGGACCAAAAAATAAATTGAGGAACACAAAAATTGATCGAGGAACTCCAAAATGGATTGAGGGAGCAAAAAATGGATTGAGGAACCCAAAAATGGATTGAGGGAACCCAAAAATGGGCTGAAGAACCATAAATGGATTGAGGGACCCAAAAATGGATTGAAGGACCCAAAAATGGATTGAGGGACAAAAAATGGATTGAAGAACCCAGAAAAGTTTTGAGGAACCCCAAAATTGTCTGTGGGACCCAAGAATGGATTGAGGAACACAAAAATGGATTTAGGAACGCAAAAATGGCTTAGGGAACAAAAAAATCGATTGAGGAAGCCAAAAATTGATTGAGGAAGCCAAAATGGATTCAGGGACCAAAAAATGGATTGAGGGGCCCAAAAATGGATTGACGAACTCAAAAATAGTTCGAGAGACCAAAACATTATGTGAGGAACACGAAAATTAATCGTGGAACTCCAAAATGGATTGAGGGACCAAAAAATAGATTGAAAGGCCCAAAAATGAATTGAGGAAACCAAAAATGGTTTGAGGGACACAAAAATGGGCTGAGGAACCCAAAAACAGATTGGGAGGCCCAAAAAAGGATTGAGGAATCCAAAAATGGGCTGCGGGATCAAAAAATGGATTGAGGAGCCCCAAAACGGATTGACGAAACCAAAAATGGGCTGAAGAACCACAAAATGCCTTGAGGGACCCAAAAATGGATTGGAGGACCCAAAAAAGGATTGAGGGACAATAAAACGGATTGAGGAAACCAAAAACAGATTGGGAGGCTCAAAAATGGTTTGAGGAATCCAAAAATGGATTGAGGAACCCATAAGTCGGCTAAGGAAACCAAAAATGGATTGAGGGACCAAAAAATTGATGGAGGAAACCAAAAATGGGCTGAGGGAGCCCAAAAACGGATTGAAGAACCAGAAAATGGATTGAGGAACCCAAAAATGGATTCAGGGACCAGAAAATGGATTGACGAAGCCAAAAATGGATTGAGGAACCCAAACATGGATTGAGGAACCCAAAAATGGATTGCAGGACGTAGAAATGGATTGAGGGACCCAAAAAACGATTGGGGAACCGAAAACTGGATTGAGGAACCCCAAAATAGGCCGAGGGACACCAAAATAAAGTGAGGGACCAAAAATTGATCGAGGAACCCAAAGTGCATTGAAAGGCAATAAAATGGATTGAGGAACACAAAAATGGATTGAAACACCCAAAAAGGGATTGAGAGGCCCAAAAATGGTTTGAGGGACCTAAAAATGTATTTTGGAACCCAGAAACGGTTCGAAGGACCCAGAAATGGATTGAGGGAACCAAAAATGGATTGAGGGATACTAAAATTGGCTGACAAACCCAAAAATGGATTGAGGAACCCAAAACCAGATTGGGACACCCAAAAATGGATGGATGAACCCAAAAAAGGAATGAGGAACCCAAAAATGGATTTAGGGATCCAAAAGTGGATTGACGATCCCAAAATGAATTGACGAACCCAAAAATAGGCCAAGGGACCCAAAAATAAAGCGAGGAACCAAAAATTTATCGAGGAACCCAAAAATGGATTGAGGGTCAAAAAAATGGATTGAGGAACACAAAAATGGATTGAAACACCCAAAAATGGATTGAGGAACCCAAAACCAGATTGGGAGGCCCAAAAAAGGATTGAGGAATCAAAAAATGGATTGCGGAATCTAAAAATGGATTGAGGTATCCCAAAATAGATAAAGGAATCCAAAAATGGTTTGAGGAACCCAAAAATTGGATGAGGAACACAAAAATAGTTTGAGTGACACAAAAGATGGATTGAAGAACCAAAAACTGTATTGAGGAACCCAAAAATGGATTGAGGAATCCAAAATGGTCTGAGGGACCCAAAAATGGATTCACGAACACAAAAATGCATTGAGGGATCCAAAAATGTATTTTGGAACCCAGAAATGGTTCGAAGGACCAGGAAATGGATTGAGGGAACCAAAAAAGGATTGAGGGATACAAAACAGGGGTGAGGAACCCAAAAATGGATGGATTTAGGGACCCAAAAATGGATTGACGAACTCAAAAATAGATCGGGGGACCAAAAAATAAAGTGAGGAACACAAAAATTGATCGAGGAACTCCAAAATGGATTGAGGGAGCAAAAAATGGATTGAGGAACCCAAAAATGGATTGAGGGAACCCAAAAATGGGCTGAAGAACCATAAATGGATTGAGGGACCCAAAAATGGATTGAAGGACCCAAAAATGGATTGAGGGACAAAAAATGGATTGAAGAACCCAGAAAAGTTTTGAGGAACCCCAAAATTGTCTGTGGGACCCAAGAATGGATTGAGGAACACAAAAATGGATTTAGGAACGCAAAAATGGCTTAGGGAACAAAAAAATCGATTGAGGAAGCCAAAAATTGATTGAGGAAGCCAAAATGGATTCAGGGACCAAAAAATGGATTGAGGGGCCCAAAAATGGATTGACGAACTCAAAAATAGGTCGAGGGACCATAAAATTATGTGAGGAACACGAAAATTAATCGTGGAACTCCAAAATGGATTGAGGGACCAAAAAATAGATTGAAAGGCCCAAAAATGAATTGAGGAAACCAAAAATGGTTTGAGGGACACAAAAATGGGCTGAGGAACCCAAAAACAGATTGGGAGGCCCAAAAAAGGATTGAGGAATCCAAAAATGGGCTGCGAGATCAAAAAATGGATTGAGGAGCCCCAAAACGGATTGACGAAACCAAAAATGGGCTGAAGAACCACAAAATGCCTTGAGGGACTCAAAAATGGATTGGAGGACCCAAAAAAGGATTGAGGGACAATAAAACGGATTGAGGAAACCAAAAACAGATTGGGAGGCTCAAAAATGGTTTGAGGAATCCAAAAATGGATTGAGGAACCCATAAGTCAGCTAAGGAAACCAAAAATGGATTGAGGGACCAAAAAATTGATGGAGGAAACCAAAAATGGGCTGAGGGAGCCCAAAAACGGATTGAAGAACCAGAAAATGGATTGAGGAATCCAAAAATGGATTCAGGGAACAGAAAATGGATTGACGAAGCCGAAAATGGATTGCGGAACCCAAACATGGATTGAGGAACCCAAAAATGGATTGCAGGACGCAGAAATGGATTGAGGGACCCAAAAAACGATTGAGGAACCGAAAACTGGATTGAGGAACCCCAAAATAGGCCGAGGGACACCAAAATAAAGTGAGGGACCAAAAATTGATCGAGGAACCCAAAGTGCATTGAAAGGCAATAAAATGGATTGAGGAACACAAAAATGGATTGAAACACCCAAAAAGGGATTGAGAGGCCCAAAAATGGTTTGAGGGACCTAAAAATGTATTTTGGAACCCAGAAACGGTTCGAAGGACCCAGAAATGGATTGAGGGAACCAAAAATGGATTGAGGGATACTAAAATTGGCTGACGAACCCAAAAATGGATTGAGGAACCCAAAACCAGATTGGGACACCCAAAAATGGATGGATGAACCCAAAAATGGAATGAGGAACCCAAAAATGGATTTAGGGATCCAAGAGTGGATTGACGATCCCAAAATGAATAGACGAACCCAAAAATAGGCCAAGGGACCCAAAAATAAAGCGAGGAACCAAAAATTTATCGAGGAACCCAAAAATGGATTGAGGGTCAAAAAAATGGATTGAGGAACACAAAAATGGATTGAAACACCCAAAAACGGATTGAGGAACCCAAAACCAGATTGGGAGGCCCAAAAAGGGATTGAGGAATCAAAAAATGGATTGCGGAATCTAAAAATGGATTGAGGTATCCCAAAATAGATAAAGGAATCCAAAAATGGTTTGAGGAACCCAAAAATTGGATGAGGAACACAAAAATAGTTTGAGTGACACAAAAAATGGATTGAAGAACGAAAAAATGTATTGAGGAACCCAAAAATGGATTGAGGAATCCAAAATGGTCTGAGGGACCCAAAAATGGATTCACGAACACAAAAATGCATTGAGGGATCCAAAAATGTATTTTGGAACCCAGAAATGGTTCGAAGGACCAGGAAATGGATTGAGGGAACCAAAAAAGGATTGAGGGATACAAAACAGGGGTGAGGAACCCAAAAATGGATGGATTTAGGGACCCAAAAATGGATTGACGAACTCAAAAATAGATCGGGGGACCAAAAAATAAATTGAGGAACACAAAAATTGATCGAGGAACTCCAAAATGGATTGAGGGAGCAAAAAATGGATTGAGGAACCCAAAAATGGATTGAGGGAACCCAAAAATGGGCTGAAGAACCATAAATGGATTGAGGGACCCAAAAATGGATTGAAGGACCCAAAAATGGATTGAGGGACAAAAAATGGATTGAAGAACCCAGAAAAGTTTTGAGGAACCCCAAAATTGTCTGTGGGACCCAAGAATGGATTGAGGAACACAAAAATGGATTTAGGAACGCAAAAATGGCTTAGGGAACAAAAAAATCGATTGAGGAAGCCAAAATGGATTCAGGGACCAAAAAATGGATTGAGGGGCCCAAAAATGGATTGACGAACTCAAAAATAGGTCGAGGGACCAAAAAATAATGTGAGGAACACGAAAATTAATCGTGGAAATCCAAAATGGATTGAGGGACCAAAAAATAGATTGAAAGGCCCAAAAATGAATTGAGGAAACCAAAAATGGTTTGAGGGACACAAAAATGGGCTGAGGAACCCAAAAACAGATTGGGAGGCCCAAAAAAGGATTGAGGAATCCAAAAATGGGCTGCGGGTTCAAAAATGGATTGAGGAGCCCCAAAACGGATTGACGAAACCAAAAATGGGCTGAAGAACCACAAAATGCCTTGAGGGACCCAAAAATGGATTGGAGGACCCAAAAAAGGATTGAGGGGACAATAAAACGGATTGAGGAAACCAAAAACAGATTGGGAGGCTCAAAAATGGTTTGAGGAATCCAAAAATGGATTGAGGAACCCATAAGTCAGCTAAGGAAACCAAAAATGGATTGAGGGACCAAAAAATTGATGGAGGAAACCAAAAATGGGCTGAGGGAGCCCAAAAACCGATTGAAGAACCAGAAAATGGATTGAGGAACCCAAAAATGGATTCAGGGACCAGAAAATGGATTGACGAAGCCAAAAATGGATTGAGGAACCCAAACATGGATTGAGGAACCCAAAAATGGATTGCAGGACGCAGAAATGGATTGAGGGACCCAAAAAACGATTGAGGAACCGAAAACTGGATTGAGGAACCCCAAAATAGGCCGAGGGACACCAAAATAAAGTGAGGGACCAAAAATTGATCGAGGAACCCAAAGTGCATTGAAAGGCAATAAAATGGATTGAGGAACACAAAAATGGATTGAAACACCCAAAAAGGGATTGAGAGGCAAAAAAAAATGGTTTGAGGGACCTAAAAATGTATTTTGGAACCCAGAAACGGTTCGAAGGACCCAGAAATGGATTGAGGGAAACAAAAATGGATTGAGGGATACTAAAATTGGCTGACGAACCCAAAAATGGATTGAGGAACCCAAAACCAGATTGGGACACCCAAAAATGGATGGATGAACCCAAAAATGGAATGAGGAACCCAAAAATGGATTTAGGGATCCAAAAGTGGATTGACGATCCCAAAATGAATTGACGAACCCAAAAATAGGCCAAGGGACCCAAAAATAAAGCGAGGAACCAAAAATTTATCGAGGAACCCAAAAATGGATTGAGGGTCAAAAAAATGGATTGAGGAACACAAAAATGGATTGAAACACCCAAAAATGGATTGAGGAACCCAAAACCAGATTGGGAGGCCCAAAAAGGGATTGAGGAATCAAAAAATGGATTGCGGAATCTAAAAATGGATTGAGGTATCCCAAAATAGATAAAGGAATCCAAAAATGGTTTGAGGAACCCAAAAATTGGATGAGGAACACAAAAATAGTTTGAGTGACACAAAAGATGGATTGAAGAACCAAAAAAAGTATTGAGGAACCCAAAAATGGATTGAGGAATCCAAAATGGTCTGAGGGACCCAAAAATGGATTCACGAACACAAAAATGCATTGAGGGATCCAAAAATGTATTTTGGAACCCAGAAATGGTTCGAAGGACCAGGAAATGGATTGAGGGATCCAAAAAAGGATTGAGGGATACAAAACAGGGGTGAGGAACCCAAAAATGGATGGATTTAGGGACCCAAAAATGGATTGACGAACTCAAAAATAGATCGGGGGACCAAAAAATAAATTGAGGAACACAAAAATTGATCGAGGAACTCCAAAATGGATTGAGGGAGCAAAAAATGGATTGAGGAACCCAAAAATGGATTGAGGGAACCCAAAAATGGGCTGAAGAACCATAAATGGATTGAGGGACCCAAAAATGGATTGAAGGACCCAAAAATGGATTGAGGGACAAAAAATGGATTGAAGAACCCAGAAAAGTTTTGAGGAACCCCAAAATTGTCTGTGGGACCCAAGAATGGATTGAGGAACACAAAAATGGATTTAGGAACGCAAAAATGGCTTAGGGAACAAAAAAATCGATTGAGGAAGCCAAAAATTGATTGAGGAAGCCAAAATGGATTCAGGGACCAAAAAATGGATTGAGGGGCCCAAAAATGGATTGACGAACTCAAAAATAGGTCGAGGGACCATAAAATTATGTGAGGAACACGAAAATTAATCGTGGAACTCCAAAATGGATTGAGGGACCGAAAAATAGATTGAAAGGCCCAAAAATGAATTGAGGAAACCAAAAATGGTTTGAGGGACACAAAAATGGGCTGAGGAACCCAAAAACAGATTGGGAGGCCCAAAAAAGGATTGAGGAATCCAAAAATGGGCTGCGGGATCAAAAAATGGATTGAGGAGCCCCAAAACGGATTGACGAAACCAAAAATGGGCTGAAGAACCACAAAATGCCTTGAGGGACCCAAAAATGGATTGGAGGACCCAAAAAAGGATTGAGGGACAATAAAACGGATTGAGGAAACCAAAAACAGATTGGGAGGCTCAAAAATGGTTTGAGGAATCCAAAAATGGATTGAGGAACCCATAAGTCGGCTAAGGAAACCAAAATGGATTGAGGGACCAAAAAATTGATGGAGGAAACCAAAAATGGGCTGAGGGAGCCCAAAAACGGATTGAAGAACCAGAAAATGGATTGAGGAACCCAAAAATGGATTCAGGGACCAGAAAATGGATTGACGAAGCCAAAAATGGATTGAGGAACCCAAACATGGATTGAGGAACCCAAAAATGGATTGCAGGACGTAGAAATGGATTGAGGGACCCAAAAAACGATTGAGGAACCGAAAACTGGATTGAGGAACCCCAAAATAGGCCGAGGGACACCAAAATAAAGTGAGGGACCAAAAATTGATCGAGGAACCCAAAGTGCATTGAAAGGCAATAAAATGGATTGAGGAACACAAAAATGGATTGAAACACCCAAAAAGGGATTGAGAGGCCCAAAAATGGTTTGAGGGACCTAAAAATGTATTTTGGAACCCAGAAACGGTTCGAAGGACCCAGAAATGGATTGAGGGAACCAAAAATGGATTGAGGGATACTAAAATTGGCTGACGAACCCAAAAATGGATTGAGGAACCCAAAACCAGATTGGGACACCCAAAAATGGATGGATGAACCCAAAAATGGAATGAGGAACCCAAAAATGGATTTAGGGATCCAAAGTGGATTGACGATCCCAAAATGAATAGACGAACCCAAAAATAGGCCAAGGGACCCAAAAATAAAGCGAGGAACCAAAAATTTATCGAGGAACCCAAAAATGGATTGAGGGTCAAAAAAATGGATTGAGGAACACAAAAATGGATTGAAACACCCAGAAATGGATTGAGGAACCCAAAACCAGATTGGGAGGCCCAAAAAGGGATTGAGGAATCAAAAAATGGATTGCGGAATCTAAAAATGGATTGAGGTATCCCAAAATAGATAAAGGAATCCAAAAATGGTTTGAGGAACCCAAAAATTGGATGAGGAACACAAAAATAGTTTGAGTGACACAAAAAATGGATTGAAGAACGAAAAAATGTATTGAGGAACCCAAAAATGGATTGAGGAATCCAAAATGGTGTGAGGGACCCAAAAATGGATTCACGAACACAAAAATGCATTGAGGGATCCAAAAATGTATTTTGGAACCCAGAAATGGTTCGAAGGACCAGGAAATGGATTGAGGGAACCAAAAAAGGATTGAGGGATACAAAACAGGGGTGAGGAACCCAAAAATGGATGGATTTAGGGACCCAAAAATGGATTGACGAACTCAAAAATAGATCGGGGGACCAAAAAATAAATTGAGGAACACAAAAATTGATCGAGGAACTCCAAAATGGATTGAGGGAGCAAAAAATGGATTGAGGAACCCAAAAATGGATTGAGGGAACCCAAAAATGGGCTGAAGAACCATAAATGGATTGAGGGACC
>JAUMJL010002636.1:0-13780 GCA_033558185.1 Dromococcyx pavoninus
AGGAGCAGAGCCTCCCTCCATCACTGCCCCCCCCCCCCCTTCCCCCCTTCCTCCTCCGGCCTTTCCCGCCATTAAAGCCCCGTTTCCCGCGCTCGGCTCCCCCTTCACTCACAGAGGCGCCCGGCGGGCGCCATCTTGCCCCTGGCCGCTTGCATTCCCCCAGTGCTGAGCGTGCTCTGTGGCGGCTTCTCCACCGCCCCCCTGGTCTTTTCCACCGCCCCCGTCGTCCCCGTCACCTCCCCACCGGCACCGCCCACGCTGCCGTGGGCAGCGTGGGCGGTGCCGGTGGGGAGGTGACGGGGACGGCGGGGGCAGAAACGGTTCCGCCCCCCAACACAATAAAAGCATTAAAAGAAGGGAAGGATGTGGATAAGAAGTGTGGAGAATAGGAGGCCCCGTGGCTCCCCGAGAGGGGTTTTGGGTAGTGGTGTCTTCTCGCGAAGGAAAAAAAGTGGCTCAAGTTGGAGAGGAGAAAATTCCTTCACAAAAAAAAAAGGGGTTGTGGAGCTCAGGGAGGTGGGGGAAGACCCTGTTCCTGTAGGTTTAGAGTGGATATTGGGAAATATTCCGTCATAAAAAGGGTTGAGGGGAACTGGGAGAGGCTGGAGTCCCCCACTCCTGGAGGTTTAGATTGGATATTCAGAAATACTCCCTCATGGTTGTGGAGCGCTGGCAGAGGCTCCTCAGGGAGGTGGTGGAGTCACCATTCCTAGAGGTTTAGAATGGATATTGGGAAATATTCCTTCACAGAAAGGGTTGTGGAGCACTGGGAGAGGCTGCGCAGAGAGGTGGTGGAGTCACCATCCCTGGAACGGTTCAAAAACCATGTAGGTTTGGCACTTTGGGACAGGATTTAGTGATGGGCTTGGAAAGGGTTGTAGAGCACTGGGAGAGGCTGCTCAGGGAGGTGGTGGAGTCACCATTCGTACAGGTTTAGATTGGATATTGGGGAATATTTCTCCGTGGAGAGGGTTGTGGAGCACTGGGAGAGGCTGCCCAGGGAGGTGGTGGAGTCACCATTCGTACAGGTTTAGATTGGATATTGGGGAATATTTCTCCGTGGAGAGGGTTGTGGAGCACTGGGAGAGGCTGCCCAGGGAGGTGGTGGAGTCGCCATCCCTGGAGATGTTTAAAAACCAGGTAGAAGAGTTTCTTAAGGACATGGTTTAGTAAGGGGACAGGAATTGTTGGACTCTATTATCTCAGAGGTCTTTTCCAACCAGATGATTCTATGACTTTCAACATTAATACTGGAAGAGCTGCTGTGAAGAACAGTCTTTATCTCAAAATGGCCATCAGGGACTTGGAGAGACACCAAGAAGCAAACACCCTGAGAGAAGGAAGCGTGTGGTACAGGGGGTGCTGTGCTGTTCTCCAGTACCTGGCACCAAGTGACACTCGAGATAAGGCCGAGAGCTGCTGTCCAGAGAATGGATTTCACCCGCTGCCTCGGCCAAACTCACAAACTCCTCCCCAAGCCACACCTACTGGGCCTGTGCAGTGCAGGTTTGGCAACAATTCCTGGCACAGAGGGGGAGCTAGGTGTGTTGCTTGGCATGAAGAAAGGCTCCTTAGCCACCAAGCTTGGAAGATGATCTTCCTCACTGGGGATTATGACATGGAAGGACCAGCAGGACGCTGCCTGGACACGGGACCATAGCGACGCCTTGGACCCGTGACTATGATCCTCTTTCCTCCCTTCCCATCACTGTTCTGACACAGGGCAAGGGTGGGTTTGAAGCAGCATTGCCACCTCTGTTAGGTGGCCGGGCTGCCTAAGGAGTGATTCTTCCTCACTCCCCTGATAGCTTGGAACAGGCTTTTCCTTTACTGGGGGGATCTCTCCCACACAGGGCATTTGACCAGCATCACCTCTGCTCCACCAGCAGCTGCCACAAAGCTGGACCCAACAGCACCTTTCATCTCAGTCACCTTTTAAGCTCCTTATCCAATTGGCCTCCTCCATGAGCACCACTTAAGCCCTCAGCCCTTCCTCTCGCAGCTCCCCTGAGAACAGAGGCTTTTAACCCTGCTGGAGCAGCTCGGCACTGCCAGCTTCAAGGATAGGAACCGATGGCCAACACGAGATCTTTCCCTAGATCGTACAAAGCCAAGGGGAGCACCTTCAACTTTTGGGTTGAGCTGACCTTGCCCATCACCCACTTGGGTTCTGGGTTGAGGTGACCATGCCTCTGCTCAAAGGGTCACACAGCAGTCCCCAACGAACCCCTAAACCTTAAATCCAGCTGTTTGGGAGCTTTGGGAACCTCACTTCTTCCAGCTGTTGGCGAGAGAAACCCACACCTCTAAGTTAATTAATGAGGATGTACAAACCCAAGATGCTAAGGGAAAGGAAAGAAACAACATTCCCTGTCTTGGTGACGTTGCCATAATTTATTGGTTGCGATTGGGACAAGTTCACACATGGAACATGCAGGGAGAAGGAACCAGTCATTTCTTACAAACATAAGGATACCCCACAGCTCGGGAATTCCACTGAGGGCAAACCCAGCTGTGGCCTCAGTGGTTTCCTTTCTCTCCAGTAAAAGCAATGGCTGTGTTTATGAGTAAACGCATGCCGATAACATAATACATTAAATAGTTAATTAATCCTATCTGCTAATTTGATCACAGCCAGCGAATCTGCTCAGCAGCAGCACGAGAACACCGAGGCAGCTACATGGGGAACAGCTCTGCTATGGGAACAGGAAAAGCACTGCTTCAGCTACAGTGGATCCAGTGGGAATCAATGCTGATATCCAATCATACTCCAAAGGTACCAGTGACATTGGGTCTTCAACTGGTCATTTCTGGTTTGAAATGGGAAGGGAGGAATGCTGGCAGCACCATGAGCAGCCCCCTATTCAGGGAGGTATCGGACAATGCTCCCGGAACTCCGGGCTGGAGTACATGGTCCCACCACAGCACTTCATCCGCAGGGAGCAGCAAGGAGCGGCCAAGCCCACCTCAGCACTTCTAACCAAGAAAGAACCTGGGAAACAAACCAACCCACGTCTCCAGCAGAATTCCATGCTCAGTTCTACATACCTTGCTACTGGATAAACAACAACGGAGCTGCCATTAAACCCAGCAGGAGCTACAAAAGTGCAGTGTGTGATGGAATCGTTACCGTTTTTATCCTCTTTTGAGCCATTTGGATGATGTCTCCTCATATTCTCCAAGGTCAGCATTTGGGGACTGAAAGAGCTTGAACTACACAGCTGCCCCATACCTGGAGGTGTTCAGGGCCAGGCTGGATGGAGTCTGGAGCCCCCTCATCCAGTGGGAGGTGTCCCTGCCCATGGAACTGCGTAGGCTTTAAGGTCCCTTCCAACCCAAACCATGTTTTATGATTCTAACTCATTTCCCCAAACAAAACCACAGGAGAAACCCAATTAAAATTAAAGCCAATTAAGCCAACGGGATGTCCAGCACATTTCAAGCCCCAGCAATGAAAATCAGAAGCGTTATCTTGGGGTTTAAATCAGGATCTTTGTTTTACCTTGGCTTGAGAGCATAAAACCCACCTAACACACTTTTTTCCTAAGGCTTCTTCCAGTTAATGATCGCTTTCCCTTAAAAAAGGGGGCTGTTTTTTCCCTTTCCGCACCCTAAATTAGTACTTGAGTTACAGGAAGTGTTCTCCGAGAGGCTGTAGTGAAGCAGTTCCTTCCCAAGTGTCGGTGGCTCAGATTCCAAGGAGCTGGTGGCTGGGATTGGCTATGGTTTGCAGCGCTGGACGAAGCGTGGGTAGAGACAGACGTCCCGGATGTGGTGTCTGTTCAGAATCCACGTCAGAAACCTCTCCAAGCCCAAACCGTATCCGCCGTGGGGGCAGGTGCCGTATTTTCTCTGTGCAATTCCAATCAGAGAGGCAAGATTAAACGTTTTAGCATTAATTATAATTGCAGTAATACCACAAGGAAATAAAAATTCAACCCTTCCGAGATGATCTTCTGCAGGATGAGGAAAACTGACCATGCTCTCTGCATTGTGCTCGGTTGTCCTGAGCTTCCCCTCCCTGGACATGTCCAAGGCCAGGTTGGATGGGGCTTGGAGCCCCCTGATCCAGTGGGAAGTGTCGCTGTCCATGAAACTGGATGGGCTTTGAAGTCCCTTCCAACCCAAACCACCCTATGATTCCCAGACCAGAAGATGAAAAAGGAAGTGGAAAGGAAAGCCGTAACGTTTCTTTTTCCACGCCCTCCTTTTGTCCCAGCTGGAGCTCCGTGAAGCCAAACATCCCTCCCTCTGTACAGACCTGATCCGTGTACCAGTAGTAGGGCGTGGGATCAATGCCCTCTCTCTTGTAGCCTTCCAGCAGCTCCTCGCTGTCCCAGATACGCATGGAGCCTCCGACAATTTCGCCGACGTTGGGCATCAGCACATCCACCTGCAATGCAACACGAGGCCAGGCTGAGGCTGGAAAACCAGCCCTAACTTCAAACCGTGCTTCCAGAACGGGACGTAAGGGCAGGTGATGCCTTCCAGATCCAATTCACAGATGGAATCCTGACTAACCAGGCTCTCTGAGTTCATGTCTAATGCTCTTGGCTCACTGAACTCTTACAAAGAAAGAACCTCCCACAGCCAACCCCCCCCCCCCCCCGGTAGGATTTCCCTACACCACCAGGTGAAATAGCAACGTACAGATTCCGTGAGCCGGGAATCGTTGTGGCAGCGCTGCATGTAGAAAGACTTGATCTCGGCAGGGAATCGGCACAACAAGATGGGCTCATTGATGGTATCCGTCATCAGCCTCTCAGGAGCTTCCGGAATATCCTACGGTTCAACAGGGCTTTAGTACTACCAAACCCACTCGAGTACTGCACCAAAGACAGCTGGACCACAGAATTGTCCTAAAGTACCCACATTGTCAAATCAAACTGGGGAGAAACTGGATTTCTACAATAAGAGGGTGAAAACCAATCCCGTTCCGGCACAATTAAAGTCTTCCTAATGTTTCAGACAGGACACTGAGGAAAACCCAACCTCCAATGCAGGCTTTCCAGACCCAAGAGCCTTCTCCTCTCCTTCTTCCCATCCCTGGAGGTGTTTAAAAGGCAAGGAGAGCAGTTTGAGGGACAGGGTTTAGTAAGAGGACAGGGACAGTTGGACTCAACCTCAGAGATCTTTTCCAACCAGATAATTCTATGATTCCCCAAAGCCCTTCTCCACAAACCTTAAGATGAAGAAGGCCCTGTGGAAGAGCAGCTGTGACTGTTAGAGCCAGCTCCTTTTCACTCAAACAGGACTAAAACTTCACTCTATCTCTGTGTCATTCCCAGCAGGACCACAACAGGCCCACAGACAAACAGGACACATGGTAAGACCTAGTCCAAACACTCTTCTTAAAGGGAGGCACACATGGAGGACAGTGGGATTTTGTGGAGTTGTAATGGTTGTAATCCCTAAAGAATCTGCCATGGAGATGATCCCGGGGGCTGGAGCACCGAGGCCAGGCTGGGAGAGTTGGGATTGTCCAGCCTCAAGAAGAGACGGCTCTGGGGAGACCTTAGAGCAGCCTCCCGGTACTGAAAGGGGCTGCAGGAAAGCTGGGGAGGGGCTCTTGGTCAGGGAGTGCAGGGACAGGAGGAGGGGAAGGGTTTTCAGCTGAAAGAGGGGAGATTGAGATGAGATCTTAGGGAAAAGAGGGTGGGGGGACCTGGCCCAGGTTGCACAGAGAAGTGGTGGCTGCCCCATCCCTGGAGGTGTTCAAGGCCAGGCTGGATGGGGCTTGGAGCCCCCTGATCCAGTGGGAAGTGTCCCTGCCTGTGGAACTGGGTGGGCTTTGAGGTCCCTCCCAACCCAGCCCATTCCCTGACGAGCCTCACCTCCCCAAACTCATAGTACGTGCCATCCTCCTTCTTCACGTCGTGTTCCCTCAGCCAATCGATGGCTTCTGCATAGTCCATTCGGCGGAAAGGGCGCTTGGGGGGCTGGAAGCTCTGGAAGGGCAGACAAAGAGCACTGGAAGAGCAGTACTTTTAAAGAACATTGCTTCTGGACTCCAGCAGCAAGTCCATGGCCAGCTGCAAGCTTTCCCTCTCCCCTTTCCAGCTCCCACATGCCCTGTCCTCCCCAGCTGGTCGGCAAAGTCCCAGATCCTGTTTTCCCAGGATGTCTCCATGTTGCCTCATACCGGGTTCAGGTCCCCCAGCAAGCTGGAGACAGGCGATTTCAGGACTCTGTCCACGACATCGCACACCAGGTTCTCCAGACGGTCCAACAAGTCCTCAAAGCTGATGAAGGGGCATTCGGCTTCGATGTGGGTGTACCTGGGACACAGAGTGACTTCGTTAACAAACCTCGGTGCCAGCAACAAACCTTCAGCTGTGAGTTTTCATCAGAAAGACACCCCTCAACCCAACTCAATGCACTTTGGTCCCTTTCTTCATTTCTCCCACTCTGCTCTGTAAGGAAAATCAAAAGGGAAGAAAACTGTTTTCTAAAAACACAAAGCTTCCTAAAAAATAATCAGCTTTGTTTCACCCAGATCTTCCCTCACTCAGTGTCCACATGTTGTGACCACTCCATGTCCAGATGGAGCCCTGTGACGAGCGGGGCCCTCGGAGCCCGTACCAGGACCAGGGCTCGTTAATATCTTCATTAATGACACCAACAGCGGGATCGAGGACACCCTCAGCAAGTCTGGGGGTTACACCAAGCTGGGTGGGGCAGTGGGCACACCAGAAGGACGCGGTGGCATCCAGAGGGACCTGGCCAGGCCGGAGAGCTGGGGCTGTGGGAACCTCCTGAGGTTCAGCAGGGCCAAGGACAAGGTCCTGCACCTGGGTCAGGGCAGCCCCCGGGATCAATACAGGATGGGGGACGATGGGATTGGGATCAGCCCTGGGGAGAAGGACTTGGGGTGCTGGGGGAGGAGAAGCTCCACATGAGCCACCACCGAGCGCTCCCAGCCCAGAAATCCCCCGTGTGCTGGGCTGCACCCAGAGCAGTGGGAGCAGAGGGGAGGGAGGGGGTTCTGCCCCTCTGCTCCGCTCTGGGGAGATCCCACCTGGAGATCCCTGCCCATGGAACTGAGTGGGCTCTGAGGTCCCTTCCCACCCAACCCATGCCATGATTCCACATCCACTCAGACAAGGCTCCACTCATCGTTCCACATTCGCGCTCTGCCCACTTCACGCTGTGTCACCCAACTCCCGGCCTCAGCAATTCCCCACAGCGTGGAGAGCGCAGAAGTCTCTGCCCATACTCTGCCAGGTGCCGGCGGGTTCGGGACTGCTCGGCCCTGTACGACTGCGCCACGCAGAAGACGTCTCCCAGCGCCGGCAGACAGGTCTCCAGGTAGAGCTGGGACGACTGCGTCAAGTATGCCTCTTCTCCAAAGTAATCCAGCTTGAAGAGGGTGGAGCCTCCTTCCACCTGCGTCTGGACCAGGGTTGGTGGCGTCACCTGTTGAAGACCAAGGTTGTCGTTACATTCAGATCAATCAGAAAGGTCTACACAAGAAAAACACAGCCCGGAAATCCGGGCATTCAAGGATGGAAGGGAAAGGCATGCTTACCTCATGGTATCCATTGGCAAAGAAGTGGTCCCGGAAGGCCTGCACCACCACGGAGCGCACCTTGAAGATCTTGGCCATGTTCTCCCCTCGGATCATCATGTGCCGGTTGTTGAGCTGCACGTCCACCTCGGAATCCTCGTTGAGGAGGTTGTCGGCTCCTCCAGCCGGGGCCAGGCCGATGAGCTCCCAGTAATCGCAGTTCAGCTCGTGGTCTCCTGGAGCCTGTCGGTTTCAGGAGGAACAAGGATTTCAGAAGGGGTTTCTTGCTCCTGGAATGTCACCGCGGCAGAGATGGGAATCCGGTTGAAACAGAAGATGCCAAAATCCTGACTGCCAGATGTCACTCAACCACACCGCACCGGGAAGTACCTTTGGGAACCCACCAGGAGGCTCAGCATGAATGGGACTGAGGACAACTGGAAGCTTCCAGATGCAGGAAAGCTGGTTTCCTTCAGCTGGGAGAGCAGGTGGGAAGTCCTCACTACCTTCACTTAACAGGAGGTTACAGAGAAGATGGAGCCAGATTCCCTTTGGAGGTGTCCACCAAAAGGACAAACACCTCAAGCACGGGAGATTCGAAGTGGGTGTAAAGAGGGAAATCCTTCATGGGGGTGGAACGCTCGAGCACAAGTCCAGGCCACAAGCACTCTCCATCATGGAGTCGTTTGGGCCATAGGATCATGGAATGGTTTGAGTTGGAAGGAACTCACAAGGATCATCAAGTCCAGCTCCTGGCCCTACGTAGGACAACCTCAACATTCACACCATGGCTTGGACGGGACCTCAAAGCCCATCCAGTTCCATGGGCAGGAACACCTCCATTGGATCAGGGGGCTCCAAGCCTCATCCAACCTGGCCTTGGACACCTCCAGGGATGGGGCAGCGACAGCCTGCCTGGGCAACCTGGGCCGGGGCCTCCCCACCCTCAGAGAAGAACACTTCCTCCTGAGATTTCATCCCAACCTCCCCTTTTCCAGCTGAAAACCCTTCCTGGCACGAAGAGCCTTCCTGTATCCCTGACAAGATCCAAGGTGTTTTGCTCTTTGAGCCACCTTCTCCCACCAGATGGCGAACTTCAAGAAAGTTCCCACTGACTCCAGAAACCAGGCAAGAGGACACAGACGGCCAATCCACATGGAAACAACTCCCACTGATGACCATTTTGGACATCTACCTAAAGGAAGAGGAGAGCTTACAGCCCAGCAAGGCCCGTCTGTCCTCTGAATCCCAATCTCACTGCTCTCCTGGCTCCAAATTCTCCAAACAGGAGCCGTGTGCAGCTCCAGACTGGAATGAGAAGCCCCAGGCATGAGTGTTTGGAGCCCTCAGACCACACCTGCCCGGCCGTGAGCCGCAAAGCACCCTCCACACAGGGCTTTACAGCACGAGGCACAGCAAACGGCCCCGACCGTGGAGCTGCCAAGCCCTGGGGACAACCAGGACACGGGGAAGGGCCAACAAACCCACCTCGGTCAGAGCAGGGAGCTAAAACCCAGTTATCAGCCTCACAAAGCAAACCTCGTTAGGGAGATGAGGCTGTTTAACATAATTCTCCACTGTTATAACCCAGGAGACCTCTATGGCTGGAGAACTGCTTCCAGCAAAGCCCAACAGTCCCCCCTTCCAGTTGCCCCACCCTGGGGTGCAGAGACAGCAGCAGCTCTGCGGTTGGTTCTTTCCTCTAAACCACCTCACAACCATTTCCACCTCTGCTTCTCACCTCTATCAGGAAAAGGAGAGGCTGCCAGAGAGGAGGAGACCCCAAACCCACAACCTCGTACCTGCTTGCCTTCGGGAACCAGGTTGAGGGTTCCGTACACCGCAACGCTGCTCTCCGTGGAGAGAACCAGCCCATTGTAACACTGACACTGCGGGGAGAGAGACAACAGCAGAGGGAAGACAGCCTCTTACTTTGGGGGTTCTACTGGAGTTACAGATGAGGCTGTCTCCTCATCTGACATAGACAAGAATGCTCAGGAAGCAGTAGATTTCACAGCAATACAACGTGATCAGGAGGTTTAGAGAACTTCCAGCCATAAAAAACGGATGAGGTATTAACTTCACTTCATAAAAGGATGGGATGAAACCATTCCAACTCACCAGTTCATCCGAGAGGACACACTGAAGAAAGCCCGTGCCGTCCCTCAGAACGACAAACATCAAGTTCTTTCCTAGTTGGAAAGAGAAATGAAAAAAAAACAGTGACCCTCAACTTTGTTCCCTGATCCCCCTGGACAGGATTCCCAGGTTATTGCCCAAAGGCTGCATCGTTCCCTTTCAAGCCCAAAGGTGCTCCAAGTTAAGCCTGAAGCATCAGCACAGTCACAGCAGCCTCGCAGAGCCAGGGTCTGCACACCAAGGAGAACAAGTCCCACCAGACCTCGACAGCAATGCCCACTCCCACCTCAGGATTGCACTTCTGATGGCCCAAGGGGACCACCAGAGCTCCCGAGTGCGCAAGGAGCCCCTGACACTGGTCAAGTGGTCACCCAGCTCTCCACAAACACAGCAAACTCCCCACCCAGGTTCAGTGATCTCTGCAGGCCTGGGCCTTACCTTGCCTCCGCAGCCTGTGAATCCAGCCAAACACCTTGACTCGCTGCCCTCTGTGAGCCCTCAGGGCATCGATCTTCACCTGGGAAGGAAGGAAAGCAATCGAATGGAGGAGGGAGAAGACACTAAGATGGTGGCTTTGAGCGCAGGAATGTAGGACACCTCCCTCCCAGACTCCTTTCTATCCACAGGTTGACTTTGCCACGTGGGAACTGAGGACCTGGACAGATTGGAGAGATGGGCTGATTCTAATGGGATGATGTTTAATAAGTCCAAATGTCGGGTACTTCATTTTGGACACAACAATCCCATGCAGAGCTACAGACTGGGGACAGAGTGGCTGGAGAGGAGTCAGGCAGAAAGGGACCTGGGAGTGCTGGTTGACAGGAAGCTCAACATGAGCCAGCAGTGTGCCCAGGTGGCCAATCGCATTCTGGCCTGCATCAGGAATAGTCAGCAGAACCAGAGAAGTTATCGTCCCCCTGTACTCGGCACTAGTCAGGCCTCATCTGGAATACTGTGTACAGTTCTGGGCCCCCCAGTTTGGGAAAGATGTCAGGATACTGGAGTGTGTTCAGAGGAGGGCAACGAAGATGGTGAAGGGGCTGGAGCACAAGCCCTACGAGGAGCGACTGAGGGAGTTGGGGCTGTTTAGTCTAAAGAAGAGGAGGCTCAAGGGAGACCTCATTGCTCTCTACAACTACCTAAAAGGAGGTTGTAGTCGGGCAGGGGTTGGTCTCTTCTCTCAGGTGACCAGTGACAGAACCAGAGGGCATGGACTCAAGCTTCATCAGGGAAAGTTTAGGCTTGATGTTAAGAAAAAGTTCTTCACTGAAAGGGTGATTGGCCATTGGAATGAGCTGCCCAGGGAGGGGGTGGAGTCGCCGACCCTGGAGGTGTTTAAGGGGAGACTGGATGCGGCACTGAGTGCCATGGTTTAGATGATGGTTGGTGTTAATCTTGGTGTTGGTGTTAGTGTTGGGTTATAGGTTGGACTTGATGATCTCAGAGGTCCTTTCCAACCTTATGATACTGTGAGCTAGCTTTGCCAAGTCTCCACAGAACCTCACTTGGTATTTGACCCAAAGGGAAACCACGGAGCAGCTCGTGCTGTGAAAACCAGAGCACTCGGGTGCTGCTGGAACTCCATGGGGGGTTTCATCACCAGAAGACCTGGAAAAGATGGCCCTGACACAACTCCTGAACATGCTCTGGGTTAGTTTCTACAGTGGGATCAGACGTGGCGCCGCACGGGCTCTTACTCACGCATTTTGGCTCTGGAAGGCTGGGATCATTCTTGATGACAATCTTCTTAGCTTCCTCCAGGTTCTTCTCTCTTCTCAAGAGATCTGCTGCCTGGTTGGAAGAAAACGAAGCATTAAATAGGCTTTGTAAGACCCCCACCCCCTCGAGGTGACCCTAAACCTGCCCAAACCCCTGGATGAGAAAAAACACACAAAGGCATTTCAGTTTCTCCAGGAAGTCCAAAAGCAACAGAGCTGAGTTATTCCAAACTTGGCACTTCCAGCTTTTCCTTGTCCCAGTTCAAACAAAGGATGCTGGGAGCAACCTCCATGCAGAACCACAACACAAAGAACCACCCAAAGGTGCTTTGGGAATGAGAGCACTGATGGTTTTGGGATTCTTCCTCCCTGTTGGCCTCCCCTGCCAACCAACCTCTTTCTTCTCCTTCGCTTCGTTCTTCATTTGCTCGCGGTGCCAGAGCTTCTTCACATTCTTCATCTGTGACTTGGAAATAATGGCCCATCTCTAAACCAACCCGAGGAGAGAAGGGACGAGAGGTCACATTTGGGTTCCTTCACGCAAAGGAGCGTTAAGGTAATTCCTAATGGGAAGCTCTAATGCTACAGCACCTCATTTTCCTTCTGTGAATCCACATAAATGGTAGGGAATGGTTCCTTTCCTGCTGTCATCAAGGCCTAAAGGGGGAGAAAACATGAGTCAGTGGTGCTGGGAGTGAATTGCAGTCATCCGTGAGGAGACTGGGAAAGCATCCGGCTCCGATCCTTCTGGTTGGAGCTGCAGGACAGGTCTAAAATGGACATGAAGAATCACAGAATGGTTTGGTTGGGAAAGATCTCTGACATCATGAAGTCCAACCATCCCTATCCACCACTAAACCATCCCTGAGCACCTTCTCTGTCCAGCTTTTGAACCCCTCCAGGGATGGGGACTCCACCACCGCCCTGGGAAGCCCCATTCAAGGCTTCACCACTCCGTCCATGAAGGAGTATTTCCCCATATCCAACATAAACCTCCCCTGACACAATCCAAGACCACTTCTTTCTATCCCTTGGGAGAAGGGCCCAGCACCCACGTCACCGCAACCCCCCTTCAGAGAGCGATGAGGTCTCCCCTCAGCCTCCTCTTCTCCAGATCAAAACCTCCCAGGTCCCTCATAATCCTTGTTCTCCAGCCCCTTCCCGAGCTCCATTCCCTTCTCCAGACATTCTGCAGCCCCTCAAGGTCCTTCTTGGAGTGAGGGGCCCAAAACTGACTCCAGGATTTGAGGTGACTCCAGGGAGTTGATCCCTTCCCTGCTCACCTTTAGGACAGTCTTGAAGGGTTTCTTCTGTGTCCCATCGCCCGTGGAGTCACTGCCTTCCCGATCGGAAACGTAGAGCTCCTCTGCAACACAGGATACACAGACAATTAACCATAGGGACTAATTACCAGCCAGGGAAACAGCCTGGAGGAACCTGGATAGAGGAGGAAGGGCTCTCAGCAAGAATAAACCTTCTATAAGAGGCTTTTTGAGGCCTTGTTTTTGACTGCAGCAGAGGACGTGTCCTTCAACACCTTATCTCACCTCACAAGCTGCCCAGAGAGATCACACTGTGACCTTGCTGGTAGGGAGAGCAGGTGCAGAATGGCACCGCAGACCCCAGGGCCCCCAAAGCCCCCCAGACTTTCATGGAATCCTAGGGTGGGTTGGGTTGGAAGGGACCTCAAAGCCCATCCAGTTCCACAAGCAGGGACACCTCCCACTGGATCAGGGGCCTCCAAGCCTCATCCAACCTGGCCTCCACGGATAGGGCAGCCACAGCTTCTCTGGACAACCCGGGACAGGGCCTCACAAGAGAACATTTCTCCCCAAGATCTCATCTCAATCTCCTCTCTTTCAGCTTAAAAACTTCCCCTCATCCTCTCCTTTTACTCCCTGAATCAGAGCCTCTCCCCAGCTTTCCTGGACCCCTTTCAGTACTTGAAGGCCGCTATGAGGTCCCCCTGGAGCCTTCTCCTCTCCACGCTGAACAACCCCAACTCTCCCACCCTGTCCTCATGGCAGAGGTGCTCCAGCCCTTGGATCATCTCCGTGGCCTCCTCTGGACTCGCTCCAACAGCTCCATCTCCTTCTTAAGTTGGGGATTCCAGAGCTGGGCTCAGGGCTCCAGGTGGGGTCTCCCGAGGGCGGAGCAGAGGGGCAGAACCCCCTCCCTCCCCTCTGTTCCCACTGCTCCGGGTGCAGCCCAGCACACGGGGGATTTCTGGCCAGCGGAGCTTCCCGTCCCCCAGCCCTTCTCGCACGGCCGCTTCCCGCCTCACCCAGGCCGAGCCCCGCCGCCCTGCCCAACACCTCCGCCGCCATCGCCGCCGCCGGAAGAACCGCCCCCGCGCTTCCGCCCCGAGACCACGCGCCACCGCCCTCAACCAATCAGCGACCGCCTTCTCAGCAGC
>JAUMJL010002637.1:0-24399 GCA_033558185.1 Dromococcyx pavoninus
GCTGAAGAACACACAAATGGGCTGAGGAACCCAAAAATAGACTGAAGAACACACAAATGGCTGAGGAACCCAAAAAATAGGCTGAGAGACTAAAAAATGGATTGAGGAACCCAGAAATGGATTGAGGAACCTCAAAATGGATTGAGGAACCCAAAAATGGATTGAGGGATCAAAAAATGGATTGAGGAACCCAAGAGTGGAATGAGGTAACCAGAAATGGGCTGTGGAACCCAGCAATCGATTGAGGGACCAAAAAATGGGTTGAAGATCCCCCAAAATGGGTTTAGGAACCATAAAATCTGCTGAGGGACCCAAACATGGGCTGAGGAACCAAAAAATGGTTTGAGGAACACAAAAATGGGCTGAAGAAACCCAAGAATGGATTGAGTGACTCAAAAATGGACTCTGGAACCCAAAAGTGCGTGAGGAAACCAAAAATGGATTGAGAACCGAAGAATGGATTGAGGGACCCCAAAAAAGGGCTGAGGAAATCAAAATTGAGCTGAGGAAACCAAATATGGATTAAGGGCACCAAAAATGGATTGAGGAACCCAAAACTGGTTTGAGGGACCAAAACTGGGCTGAGGAACCAAAAATTGGCTGAGGAACCCGAAAACGGATTGAGGAACCCGAAAATGGATTGAAGCACCCCAAAATGGGCTGAAGAACCCAAAAATGGATTTGGAAACATAAAATGAGCTGAGACACTCAAAATGAACGGAGACACTCAAAATGAACGGAGGGACCCAAAAATGGATTGAGGAACCGGAAAATGGATTGAGGAACCGGAAAATGGATTGAGGAACCGGAAAATGGATTGAGGAACCCAAAAATGGATTGAGGAACCCAAAAATGCATTTAGGAACCATAAAATGAGCTGTGGGACTCAAAAATGAACAGAGGGACCCAAAAATGGCTTGAGGAACCCAAAAATGTACTGAAAACCCAAAAAATGGTTAGAGAAACCCAAGAATGGATTGAGGGACACAAAATGGGCTGACGAACCAAAAAATGGATTGAGGAACCCAAAAATGGATTGAGGAACCCAAAAATGCATTGAGGAAGCATAAAATGAGCTGTGGGACTCAAAATGAACGGAGGGACCCAAAAATGGCTTGAGGAACCCAAAATGGCTTGAGGAACACAAAAATGGCTTGAGGAACCCAAAAATGGATTGAGGAAGCAAAAAATGGTTTGAGGGACCAAAAAAACTAACGGAGGGAACCAAAAATGGGTTGTGGGAACCAAAAATGGTTTGTGGAAACAAAAAATGAACTGAGGCACCCAAAAATGAGCCGAAGGACCAGAAAATGGACTGAGGAACTAAAAAATGCGTGAGGAAACCAAAAATGGATTAAGGGCACCAAAAATGGATTGAGGAGTCCAAGAATAGATTGAGGGACCCAAAAATGAACAGAGGGCCCCAAAAATGGATTTAAGAACCCAAAATTGGATTGAGGAACCCAAAAATGTATTGAGAAACCCAAGAATGGATTGAGGGACCAAAAATGGCCTCAGGAACCCAAAAAGGGTTTGAGGAACCCAAAAATGGGTTGAGGAACCCAAAAAGGGACCGAGGGACGCAAAAATAGATTGAGTAGCCCCAAAATGGATTGATGATTCCAAAATGGATTGAGGGACCCAAAAATGAACTGAGGGAACAAAAAATGGATTTACGAACACAAAAATGGATTGAGGAAACTAAAAATGGGCTGAGGAACCCAAAAACGGATTGAGGACCCAAGAATGGATTGAGGGACCAAAAATGAGCTGAGGAAAACAAAAATAAGCTGAGGAAAACAAAAATGGATTGAGGGACCCCAAAATTGATTGAGGAATTCAAAAACGGGCTGAGGGACCCAAAAGTATATTGAGGAACTCAAAATTGATTGAGGGACCCGAAAATGAATGGAGGGACCCAAAAACGGATTGAGGAACCCAAAAAATGGATTGAGTAAGCTAAGAATCAATTGAGGAACCAAAGAATGGATTGAGGAACCCAAAAATGGTTTGAGGGACCAAAAACGGGCTGAGGAACCCAGAAATGGGCTGAGGAAACCAGAAATGGATTGACGGACCCAAAAATGGATTGAGGAACCCAAAAATGGGCTGAGGAACCCAAAAAGGGACCGAGGGACGCAAAAATAGATTGAGTAGCCCCAAAATGGATTGATGATTCCAAAAATGGATTGAGAGCTCCAAAAATGAACTGAGGGAACTAAAAATGGATTGACGAACACAAAAATGGATTGAGGAAGCTAAAAATGGGCTGAGGAACCCAAAAACAAATCGAGGAACCCAAGAATGGATTGAGGGACTAAAATGAGCTGAGGAACCCAAAAAATGGGCTGAAGAACCCAAAAATGGATTGAGGAAACTAAAAATGGGTTGATGGCCCCAAAAATGGTTTGAGGAACCCAAAATGGGCTGAGGAAACAAAAAATGGACTGAGGAACCCTAAAATATATTGAGGAACCCTAAAAAGGGAAGAGGAAACCAAGAATGGATTGAGGAACCCTAGAATGGATTGAGGGACCCTAAAATGAATTGAAGGACACAAAAATGGATTAAGGAACCCAAAAATGGATTGAGGAACTCAAGAATGGATTCAGGTAACTAGAAAAGGTCTGAGGAACCCAAAAATGGATTTAGGAGACCTAAAATAGGTTGAAGTAACCAAAAATGTGGTGAGACCCCAAAAATGGATTGAGGAACCCAAAAACGGATTGAAAATCCCAAAAATGGATAGAGAAACCCAAGAATGCACTGAGGGACCAAAAATATGCTGAAGGACCCAAAAATGAATGGAGTGACCCAAAAATGGTTTCAGGAACCCGAAAATGGGCTGAGGAATTCAAGAATGGATTGAGGGACCCAAAAATGAGGAGAAAACCAAAAATGGGTTGAGGAACCCAAAAAATGGATTCAGGGACCCAAAAATGGATTGAGGAATCAAAAAACGGGCCAAGGGACACAAAAATGGATTGAGGAACCCAAAAATGGGATGAGGAACCCAAAAATTGCCTGAGGAACCCAAAAATGGCTCAGGAACCCAAAAACGGATTCAGGGACCAAAAAATGGATTGAGGAACCCAAAAATTGATTGAGGAAACCAAAAATGGGCTGAAAGACCAAAAAATGGATTGACAAACGCAAAAATGGATTGAAGGACACAAAAATGGATTGAGGAACCGGAAAATGGATTGCGAACCCAAAAATAGGCTGAGGAACCCAAAAGTGGATTGAGGGACCAAAACATGCATTTAGGAAATATAAAATGAGCTGTGGGACTCAAAAATGAACGGAGGGACCCAAAAATGGATTGAGGAACCCAAAAATGGATTGATGAACCCAAAAATTGGCTGAGGAAACCAAAAATGGGTTGAGGAACCCGAAAATGGATTGAGGAACCCAAAAATGGATTGAGGAACCCCAAAATGGATTCAGGTAGACCAAAATGGGATGAAGAACGCAAAAATGGTCTGAAGAACCCCAAAATGGACTGATGAATCAAAAAGATGGGCTGAGGAACCCAAAAAATGATTGAGAAATCAAAAATGGTCTTAGTAACCCGAAAATGTGTTGAGGAACCCAAAAATGGGCTGAAGAACACACAAATGGGCTGAGGAACCCAAAAATAGGCTGAGAGACTAAAAAATGGATTGAGGAACCCAGAAATGGATTGAGGAACCTCAAAATGGATTGAGGAACCCAAAAATGGATTGAGGGATCAAAAAATGGATTGCGGAACCCAAAAATAGGCTGAGGAACCCAAAAGTTGATTGAGGGACCAAAAAATGGATTGAGGAACCCAAAAATGGATTGAGGAACTGAAAAATGGGCTGAGGAACCCTAATATATATTCAGAAACCCTAAAAAGGAATGAGGAACCCAAAAATGGATTGATGGACCCAAAAAGAATTGAGGGACCCAAAAATGCTGCGAGGGAACCAAAAATCGATTGAGGAACCGAAAAATGGACTGAGGAACCAAAAACTGGATTGAGGAACCCAAGAATGGATCGAGGGACCAAAAATGGATTGAGGAACCCAAGAGTGGAATGAGGTAACCAGAAATGGGCTGAGGAACCCAGCAATCGATTGAGGGACCAAAAAATGGTTGAAGATCCCCCAAAATGGGTTTAGGAACCATAAAATCTGCTGAGGGACCCAAACATAGGTTGAGGAACCAAAAAATGGTTTGAGGAACACAAAAATGGGCTGAAGAACCCAAGAATGGATTGAGTGACTCAAAAATGGACTCTGGAACCCAAAAGTGCGTGAGGAAACCAAAAATGGATTGAGGAACCGAAGAATGGATTGAGGGACCCAAAAAAGGGCTGAGGAAATCAAAATTGAGCTGAGGAAACCAAATATGGATTAAGGGCACCAAAAATGGATTGAGGAACCCAAAACTGGTTTGAGGGACCAAAACTGGGCTGAGGAACCAAAAATTGGCTGAGGAACCTGAAAATGGATTGAGGAACCCGAAAATGGATTGAAGCACCCAAAAATGGGCTGAAGAACCCAAAAATGGATTTTGGAAACATAAAATGAGCTGAGACACTCAAAATGAACGGAGACACTCAAAAATGAACGGAGGGACCCAAAAATGGATTGAGGAACCGGAAAATGATTGAGGAACCGGAAAATGGATTGAGGAACCCAAAAATGGATTGAGGAACCCAAAAATGCATTTAGGAACCATAAAATGAGCTGTGGGACTCAAAAATGAACAGAGGGACCCAAAAATGGCTTGAGGAACCCAAAAATGTACTGAAAACCCAAAAAATGGTTAGAGAAACCCAAGAATGGATTGAGGGACACAAAATGGGCTGACGAACCAAAAAATGGATTGAGGAACCCAAAAATGGATTGAGGAACCCAAAAATGCATTGAGGAAGCATAAAATGAGCTGTGGGACTCAAAAATGAACGGAGGGACCCAAAAATGGCTTGAGGAACCCAAAAATGGCTTGAGGAACCCAAAAATGGATTGAGGAAGCAAAAAATGGTTTGAGGGACCAAAAAAACTAACGGAGGGAACCAAAAATGGGTTGTGGGAACCAAAAATGGTTTGTGGAAACAAAAAATGAACTGAGGCACCCAAAAATGAGCCGAAGGACCAGAAAATGGACTGAGGAACTAAAAAATGCGTGAGGAAACCAAAAATGGATTAAGGGCACCAAAAATGGATTGAGGAGGTCCAAGAATAGATTGAGGGACCCAAAAATGAACAGAGGGCCCCAAAAATGGATTTAAGAACCCAAAATTGGATTGAGGAACCCAAAAATGTATTGAGAAACCCAAGAATGGATTGAGGGACCAAAAATGGCCTCAGGAACCCAAAAAGGGTTTGAGGAACCCAAAAATGGGTTGAGGAACCCAAAAAGGGACCGAGGGACGCAAAAATAGATTGAGTAGCCCCAAAATGGATTGATGATTCCAAAAATGGATTGAGGGACCCAAAAATGAACTGAGGAACAAAAAATGGATTGACGAACACAAAAATGGATTGAGGAAGCTAAAAATGGGCTGAGGAACCCAAAAACGGATTGAGGAACCCAAGAATGGATTGAGGGACCCAAAAATGAGCTGAGGAAAACAAAAATAAGCTGAGGAAAACAAAAATGGATTCAGGGACCCAAAAATTGATTGAGGAATTCAAAAACGGGCTGAGGGACCCAAAAGTATATTGAGGAACTCAAAAATTGATTGAGGGACCCGAAAATGAATGGAGGGACCCAAAAACGGATTGAGGAACCCAAAAATGGATTGAGTAAGCTAAGAATCAATTGAGGAACCAAAGAATGGATTGAGGAACCCAAAAATGGTTTGAGGGACCAAAAACGGGCTGAGGAACCCAGAAATGGGCTGAGGAAACCAGAAATGGATTGACGGACCCAAAAATGGATTGAGGAACCCAAAAATGGGCTGAGGAACCCAAAAAGGGACCGAGGGACGCAAAAATAGATTGAGTAGCCCCAAAATGGATTGATGATTCCAAAAATGGATTGAGAGCTCCAAAAATGAACTGAGGGAACTAAAAATGGATTGACGAACACAAAAATGGATTGAGGAAGCTAAAAATGGGCTGAGGAACCCAAAAACAAATCGAGGAACCCAAGAATGGATTGAGGGACTAAAATGAGCTGAGGAACCCAAAAATGGGCTGAAGAACCCAAAAATGGATTGAGGAAACTAAAAATGGGTTGATGGCCCCAAAAATGGTTTGAGGAACCCAAAATGGGCTGAGGAAACAAAAAATGGACTGAGGAACCCTAAAATATATTGAGGAACCCTAAAAAGGGAAGAGGAAACCAAGAATGGATTGAGGAACCCTAGAATGGATTGAGGACCCTAAAATGAATTGAAGGACCCAAAAATGGATTAAGGAACCCAAAAATGGATTGAGGAACTCAAGAATGGATTCAGGTAACTAGAAAAGGTCTGAGGAACCCAAAAATGGATTTAGGAGACCTAAAATAGGTTGAAGTAACCAAAAATGTGGTGAGACCCCAAAAATGGATTGAGGAACCCAAAAACGGATTGAAAATCCCAAAAATGGATAGAGAAACCCAAGAATGCACTGAGGGACCAAAAATATGCTGAAGGACCCAAAAATGAATGGAGTGACCCAAAAATGGTTTCAGGAACCCGAAAATGGGCTGAGGAATTCAAGAATGGATTGAGGGACCCAAAAATGAGGAGAAAACCAAAAATGGGTTGAGGAACCCAAAAAATGGATTCAGGGACCCAAAAATGGATTGAGGAATCAAAAAAACGGGCCAAGGGACACAAAAATGGATTGAGGAACCCAAAAATGGGATGAGGAACCCAAAAATTGCCTGAGGAACCCAAAAATGGGCTCAGGAACCCAAAAACGGATTCAGGGACCAAAAAATGGATTGAGGAACCCAAAAATTGATTGAGGAAACCAAAAATGGGCTGAAAGACCAAAAATGGATTGACAAACGCAAAAATGGATTGAAGGACACAAAAATGGATTGAGGAACCGGAAAATGGATTGCGAAACCCAAAAATAGGCTGAGGAACCCAAAAGTGGATTGAGGGACCAAAACATGCATTTAGGAAATATAAAATGAGCTGTGGGACTCAAAAATGAACGGAGGGACCCAAAAATGGATTGAGGAACCCAAAAATGGATTGATGAACCCAAAAATTGGCTGAGGAAACCAAAAATGGGTTGAGGAACCCGAAAATGGATTGAGGAACCCAAAAATGGATTGAGGAACCCCCCAAAATGGATTCAGGTAGACCAAAATGGGATGAAGAACCCAAAAATGGTCTGAAGAACCCCAAAATGGACTGATGAATCAAAAAGATGGCTGAGGAACCCGAAAAATGATTGAGGAATCAAAAATGGTCTTAGTAACCCGAAAATGTGTTGAGGAACCCAAAAATGGGCTGAAGAACACACAAATGGGCTGAGGAACCCAAAAATAGGCTGAGAGACTAAAAAATGGATTGAGGAACCCAGAAATGGATTGAGGAACCTCAAAATGGATTGAGGAACCCAAAAATGGATTGAGGGATCAAAAAATGGATTGCGGAACCCAAAAATAGGCTGAGGAACCCAAAAGTTGATTGAGGGACCAAAAAATGGATTGAGGAACCCAAAAATGGATTGAGGAACTGAAAATGGGCTGAGGAACCCTAATATATATTCAGAAACCCTAAAAAGGAATGAGGAACCCAAAAATGGATTGATGGACCCAAAAAAGAATTGAGGGACCCAAAAATGCTCCGAGGGAACCAAAAATCGATTGAGGAACCGAAAAATGGACTGAGGAACCAAAAACTGGATTGAGGAACCCAAGAATGGATCGAGGGACCAAAAATGGATTGAGGAACCCAAGAGTGGAATGAGGTAACCAGAAATGGGCTGAGGAACCCAGCAATCGATTGAGGGACCAAAAAATGGGTTGAAGATCCCCCAAAATGGGTTTAGGAACCATAAAAACTGCTGAGGGACCCAAACATGGGCTGAGGAACCAAAAAATGGTTTGAGGAACACAAAAATGGGCTGAAGAACCCAAGAATGGATTGAGTGACTCAAAAATGGACTCTGGAACCCAAAAGTGCGTGAGGAAACCAAAAATGGATTGAGGAACCGAAGAATGGATTGAGGGACCCAAAAAAGGGCTGAGGAAATCAAAATTGAGCTGAGGAAACCAAATATGGATTAAGGGCACCAAAAATGGATTGAGGAACCCAAAACTGTTTGAAGGACCAAAACTGGGCTGAGGAACCAAAAATTGGCTGAGGAACCTGAAAACGGATTGAGGAACCCGAAAATGGATTGAAGCACCCAAAAATGGGCTGAAGAACCCAAAAATGGATTTTGGAAACATAAAATGAGCTGAGACACTCAAAAATGAACGGAGACACTCAAAAATGAACGGAGGGACCCAAAAATGGATTGAGGAACCGGAAAATGGATTGAGGAACCGGAAAATGGATTGAGGAATCCAAAAATGGATTGAGGAATCCAAAAATGCATTTAGGAACCATAAAATGAGCTGTGGGACTCAAAAATGAACAGAGGGACCCAAAAATGGCTTGAGGAACCCAAAAATGTACTGAAAACCCAAAAAATGGATAGAGAAACCCAAGAATGGATTGAGGGACACAAAATGGGCTGACGAACCAAAAAATGGATTGAGGAACCCAAAAATGGATTGAGGAACCCAAAAATGCATTGAGGAAGCATAAAATGAGCTGTGGGACTCAAAAATGAACGGAGGGACCCAAAAATGGCTTGAGGAACCCAAAAATGGCTTGAGGAACACAAAAATGGCTTGAGGAACGCAAAAATGGATTGAGGAAGCAAAAAATGGTTTGAGGGACCAAAAAAACTAACGGAGGGAACCAAAAATGGGTTGTGGGAACCAAAAATGGTTTGTGGAAACAAAAAATGAACTGAGGCACCCAAAAATGAGCCGAAGGACCAGAAAATGGACTGAGGAACTAAAAAATGCGTGAGGAAGCCAAAAATGGATTAAGGGCACCAAAAATGGATTGAGGAGTCCAAGAATAGATTGAGGGACCCAAAAATGAACAGAGGGCCCCAAAAATGGATTTAAGAACCCAAAATTGGATTGAGGAACCCAAAAATGTATTGAGAAACCCAAGAATGGATTGAGGGACCAAAAATGGCCTCAGGAACCCAAAAAGGGTTTGAGGAACCCAAAAATGGGTTGAGGAACCCAAAAAGGGACCGAGGGACGCAAAAATAGATTGAGTAGCCCCAAAATGGATTGATGATTCCAAAAATGGATTGAGGGACCCAAAAATGAACTGAGGGAACAAAAAATGGATTTACGAACACAAAAATGGATTGAGGAAACTAAAAATGGGCTGAGGAACCCAAAAACGGATTGAGGAACCCAAGAATGGATTGAGGGACCCAAAAATGAGCTGAGGAAAACAAAAATAAGCTGAGGAAAACAAAAATGGATTCAGGGACCCAAAAATTGATTGAGGAATTAAAAAACGGGCTGAGGGACCCAAAAGTATATTGAGGAACTCAAAAATTGATTGAGGGACCCGAAAATGAATGGAGGGACCCAAAAACGGATTGAGGAACCCAAAAATGGATTGAGTAACCTAAGAATCAATTGAGGAACCAAAGAATGGATTGAGGAACCCAAAAATGGTTTGAGGGACCAAAAACGGGCTGAGGAACCCAGAAATGGGCTGAGGAAACCAGAAATGGATTGACGGACCCAAAAATGGATTGAGGAACCCAAAAATGGGCTGAGGAACCCAAAAAGGGACCGAGGGACACAAAAATAGATTGAGTAGCCCCAAAATGGATTGATGATTCCAAAAATGGATTGAGAGCTCCAAAACTGAACTGAGGGAACTAAAAATGGATTGACGAACACAAAAATGGATTGAGGAAGCTAAAAATGGGCTGAGGAACCCAAAAACAAATCGAGGAACCCAAGAATGGATTGAGGGACTAAAATGAGCTGAGGAACCCAAAAATGGGCTGAAGAACCCAAAAATGGATTGAGGAAACTAAAAATGGGTTGATGGCCCCAAAAATGGTTTGAGGAACCCAAAATGGGCTGAGGAAACAAAAAATGGACTGAGGAACCCTAAAATATATTGAGGAACCCTAAAAAGGGAAGAGGAAACCAAGAATGGATTGAGGAACCCTAGAATGGATTGAGGGACCCTAAAATGAATTGAAGGACCCAAAAATGGATTAAGGAACCCAAAAATGGATTGAGGAACTCAAGAATGGATTCAGGTAACTAGAAAAGGTCTGAGGAACCCAGAAATGGATTTAGGAGACCTAAAATAGGTTGAAGTAACCAAAAATGTGGTGAGACCCCAAAAATGGATTGAGGAACCCAAAAACGGATTGAAAATCCCAAAAATGGATAGAGAAACCCAAGAATGCACTGAGGGACCAAAAATATGCTGAAGGACCCAAAAATGAATGGAGTGACCCAAAAATGGTTTCAGGAACCCGAAAATGGGCTGAGGAATTCAAGAATGGATTGAGGGACCCAAAAATGAGGAGAAAACCAAAAATGGGTTGAGGAACCCAAAAAATGGATTCAGGGACCCAAAAATGGATTGAGGAATCAAAAAACGGGCCAAGGGACACAAAAATGGATTGAGGAACCCAAAAATGGGATGAGGAACCCAAAAATTGCCTGAGGAACCCAAAAATGGGCTCAGGAACCCAAAAACGGATTCAGGGACCAAAAAATGGATTGAGGAACCCAAAAATTGATTGAGGAAACCAAAAATGGGCTGAAAGACCAAAAAATGGATTGACAAACGCAAAAATGGATTGAAGGACACAAAAATGGATTGAGGAACCGGAAAATGGATTGCGAAACCCAAAAATAGGCTGAGGAACCCAAAAGTGGATTGAGGGACCAAAAAATGCATTTAGGAAATATAAAATGAGCTGTGGGACTCAAAAATGAACGGAGGGACCCAAAAATGGATTGAGAAACCCAAAAATGGATTGATGAACCCAAAAATTGGCTGAGGAAACCAAAAATGGGTTGAGGAACCCGAAAATGGATTGAGGAACCCAAAAATGGATTGAGGAACCCCAAAATGGATTCAGGTAGACCAAAATGGGATGAAGAACCCAAAAATGGTCTGAAGAACCCCAAAATGGACTGATGAATCAAAAAGATGGGCTGAGGAACCCGAAAAATGATTGAGGAATCAAAAAATGGTCTTAGTAACCCGAAAATGTGTTGAGGAACCCAAAAATGGGCTGAAGAACACACAAATGGGCTGAGGAACCCAAAAATAGGCTGAGAGACTAAAAAATGGATTGAGGAACCCAGAAATGGATTGAGGAACCTCAAAATGGATTGAGGAACCCAAAAATGGATTGAGGGATCAAAAAATGGATTGCGGAACCCAAAAATAGGCTGAGGAACCCAAAAGTTGATTGAGGGACCAAAAAATGGATTGAGGAACCCAAAAATGGATTGAGGAACTGAAAAATGGGCTGAGGAACCCTAATATATATTCAGAAACCCTAAAAAGGAATGAGGAACCCAAAAATGGATTGATGGACCCAAAAAAGAATTGAGGGACCCAAAAATGCTCCGAGGGAACCAAAAATCGATTGAGGAACCGAAAAATGGACTGAGGAACCAAAAACTGGATTGAGGAACCCAAGAATGGATCGAGGGACCAAAAATGGATTGAGGAACCCAAGAGTGGAATGAGGTAACCAGAAATGGGCTGAGGAACCCAGCAATCGATTGAGGGACCAAAAAATGGGTTGAAGATCCCCCAAAATGGGTTTAGGAACCATAAAATCTGCTGAGGGACCCAAACATAGGTTGAGGAACCAAAAAATGGTTTGAGGAACACAAAAATGGGCTGAAGAACCCAAGAATGGATTGAGTGACTCAAAAATGGACTCTGGAACCCAAAAGTGCGTGAGGAAACCAAAAATGGATTGAGGAACCGAAGAATGGATTGAGGGACCCAAAAAAGGGCTGAGGAAATCAAAATTGAGCTGAGGAAACCAAATATGGATTGAGGGCACCAAAAATGGATTGAGGAACCCAAAACTGGTTTGAGGGACCAAAACTGGGCTGAGGAACCAAAAATTGGCTGAGGAACCTGAAAACGGATTGAGGAACCCGAAAATGGATTGAAGCACCCAAAAATGGGCTGAAGAACCCAAAAATGGATTTTGGAAACATAAAATGAGCTGAGACACTCAAAAATGAACGGAGACACTCAAAAATGAACGGAGGGACCCAAAAATGGATTGAGGAACCGGAAAATGGATTGAGGAACCGGAAAATGGATTGAGGAACCCAAAAATGGATTGAGGAACCCAAAAATGCATTTAGGAACCATAAAATGAGCTGTGGGACTCAAAAATGAACAGAGGGACCCAAAAATGGCTTGAGGAACCCAAAAATGTACTGAAAACCCAAAAAATGGATAGAGAAACCCAAGAATGGATTGAGGGACACAAAATGGGCTGACGAACCAAAAAATGGATTGAGGAACCCAAAAATGGATTGAGGAACCCAAAAATGCATTGAGGAAGCATAAAATGAGCTGTGGGACTCAAAAATGAACGGAGGGACCCAAAAATGGCTTGAGGAACCCAAAAATGGATTGAGGAACCCAAAAATGGATTGAGGAAGCAAAAAATGGTTTGAGGGACCAAAAAAACTAACGGAGGGAACCAAAAATGGGTTGTGGGAACCAAAAATGGTTTGTGGAAACAAAAAATGAACTGAGGCACCCAAAAATGAGCTGAAGGACCAGAAAATGGACTGAGGAACTAAAAAATGCGTGAGGAAACCAAAAATGGATTAAGGGCACCAAAAATGGATTGAGGAGTCCAAGAATAGATTGAGGGACCCAAAAATGAACAGAGGGCCCCAAAAATGGATTTAAGAACCCAAAATTGGATTGAGGAACCCAAAAATGTATTGAGAAACCCAAGAATGGATTGAGGGACCAAAAATGGCCTCAGGAACCCAAAAAGGGTTTGAGGAACCCAAAAATGGGTTGAGGAACCCAAAAAGGGACCGAGGGACGCAAAAATAGATTGAGTAGCCCCAAAATGGATTGATGATTCCAAAAATGGATTGAGGGACCCAAAAATGAACTGAGGGAACAAAAAATGGATTTACGAACACAAAAATGGATTGAGGAAACTAAAAATGGGCTGAGGAACCCAAAAACGGATTGAGGAACCCAAGAATGGATTGAGGGACCCAAAAATGAGCTGAGGAAAACAAAAATAAGCTGAGGAAAACAAAAATGGATTGAGGGACCCCAAAATTGATTGAGGAATTAAAAAACGGGCTGAGGGACCCAAAAGTATATTGAGGAACTCAAAAATTGATTGAGGGACCCGAAAATGAATGGAGGGACCCAAAAACGGATTGAGGAACCCAAAAATGGATTGAGTAAGCTAAGAATCAATTGAGGAACCAAAGAATGGATTGAGGAACCCAAAAATGGTTTGAGGGACCAAAAACGGGCTGAGGAACCCAGAAATGGGCTGAGGAAACCAGAAATGGATTGACGGACCCAAAAATGGATTGAGGAACCCAAAAATGGGCTGAGGAACCCAAAAAGGGACCGAGGGACGCAAGAATAGATTGAGTAGCCCCAAAATGGATTGATGATTCCAAAAATGGATTGAGAGCTCCAAAAATGAACTGAGGGAACTAAAAATGGATTGACGAACACAAAAATGGATTGAGGAAGCTAAAAATGGGCTGAGGAACCCAAAAACAAATCGAGGAACCCAAGAATGGATTGAGGGACTAAAATGAGCTGAGGAACCCAAAAATGGGCTGAAGAACCCAAAAATGGATTGAGGAAACTAAAAATGGGTTGATGGCCCCAAAAATGGTTTGAGGAACCCAAAATGGGCTGAGGAAACAAAAAATGGACTGAGGAACCCTAAAATATATTGAGGAACCCTAAAAAGGGAAGAGGAAACCAAGAATGGATTGAGGAACCCTAGAATGGATTGAGGGACCCTAAAATGAATTGAAGGACACAAAAATGGATTAAGGAACCCAAAAATGGATTGAGGAACTCAAGAATGGATTCAGGTAACTAGAAAAGGTCTGAGGAACCCAAAAATGGATTTAGGAGACCTAAAATAGGTTGAAGTAACCAAAAATGTGGTGAGACCCCAAAAATGGATTGAGGAACCCAAAAACGGATTGAAAATCCCAAAAATGGATAGAGAAACCCAAGAATGCACTGAGGGACCAAAAATATGCTGAAGGACCCAAAAATGAATGGAGTGACTCAAAAATGGTTTCAGGAACCCGAAAATGGGCTGAGGAATTCAAGAATGGATTGAGGGACCCAAAAATGAGGAGAAAACCAAAAATGGGTTGAGGAACCCAAAAAATGGATTCAGGGACCCAAAAATGGATTGAGGAATCAAAAAACGGGCCAAGGGACACAAAAATGGATTGAGGAACCCAAAAATGGGATGAGGAACCCAAAAATTGCCTGAGGAACCCAAAAATGGGCTCAGGAACCCAAAAACGGATTCAGGGACCAAAAAATGGATTGAGGAACCCAAAAATTGATTGAGGAAACCAAAAATGGGCTGAAAGACCAAGAAATGGATTGACAAACGCAAAAATGGATTGAAGGACACAAAAATGGATTGAGGAACCGGAAAATGGATTGCGAAACCCAAAAATAGGCTGAGGAACCCAAAAGTGGATTGAGGGACCAAAAAATGCATTTAGGAAATATAAAATGAGCTGTGGGACTCAAAAATGAACGGAGGGACCCAAAAATGGATTGAGGAACCCAAAAATGGATTGATGAACCCAAAAATTGGCTGAGGAAACCAAAAATGGGTTGAGGAACCCGAAAATGGATTGAGGAACCCAAAAATGGATTGAGGAACCCCAAAATGGATTCAGGTAGACCAAAATGGGATGAAGAACCCAAAAATGGTCTGAAGAACCCCAAAATGGACTGATGAATCAAAAAGATGGGCTGAGGAACCCGAAAAATGATTGAGGAATCAAAAAATGGTCTTAGTAACCCGAAAATGTGTTGAGGAACCCAAAAATGGGCTGAAGAACACACAAATGGGCTGAGGAACCCAAAAATAGGCTGAGAGACTAAAAAATGGATTGAGGAACCCAGAAATGGATTGAGGAACCTCAAAATGGATTGAGGAACCCAAAAATGGATTGAGGGATCAAAAAATGGATTGCGGAACCCAAAAATAGGCTGAGGAACCCAAAAGTTGATTGAGGGACCAAAAAATGGATTGAGGAACCCAAAAATGGATTGAGGAACTGAAAAATGGGCTGAGGAACCCTAATATATATTCAGAAACCCTAAAAAGGAATGAGGAACCCAAAAATGGATTGATGGACCCAAAAAAGAATTGAGGGACCCAAAAATGCTCCGAGGGAACCAAAAATCGATTGAGGAACCGAAAAATGGACTGAGGAACCAAAAACTGGATTGAGGAACCCAAGAATGGATCGAGGGACCAAAAATGGATTGAGGAACCCAAGAGTGGAATGAGGTAACCAGAAATGGGCTGAGGAACCCAGCAATCGATTGAGGGACCAAAAAATGGGTTGAAGATCCCCCAAAATGGGTTTAGGAACCATAAAATCTGCTGAGGGACCCAAACATAGGTTGAGGAACCAAAAAATGGTTTGAGGAACACAAAAATGGGCTGAAGAACCCAAGAATGGATTGAGTGACTCAAAAATGGACTCTGGAACCCAAAAGTGCGTGAGGAAACCAAAAATGGATTGAGGAACCGAAGAATGGATTGAGGGACCCAAAAAAGGGCTGAGGAAATCAAAATTGAGCTGAGGAAACCAAATATGGATTAAGGGCACCAAAAATGGATTGAGGAACCCAAAACTGGTTTGAGGGACCAAAACTGGGCTGAGGAACCAAAAATTGGCTGAGGAACCTGAAAACGGATTGAGGAACCTGAAAATGGATTGAAGCACCCAAAAATGGGCTGAAGAACCCAAAAATGGATTTTGGAAACATAAAATGAGCTGAGACACTCAAAAATGAACGGAGACACTCAAAAATGAACGGAGGGACCCAAAAATGGATTGAGGAACCGGAAAATGGATTGAGGAACCGGAAAATGGATTGAGGAACCCAAAAATGGATTGAGGAACCCAAAAATGCATTTAGGAACCATAAAATGAGCTGTGGGACTCAAAAATGAACAGAGGGACCCAAAAATGGCTTGAGGAACTCAAAAATGTACTGAAAACCCAAAAAATGGTTAGAGAAACCCAAGAATGGATTGAGGGACACAAAATGGGCTGACGAACCAAAAAATGGATTGAGGAACCCAAAAATGGATTGAGGAACCCAAAAATGCATTGAGGAAGCATAAAATGAGCTGTGGGACTCAAAAATGAACGGAGGGACCCAAAAATGGCTTGAGGAACCCAAAAATGGCTTGAGGAACCCAAAAATGGCTTGAGGAACCCAAAAATGGCTTGAGGAAGCAAAAAATGGTTTGAGGGACCAAAAAAACTAACGGAGGGAACCAAAAATGGGTTGTGGGAACCAAAAATGGTTTGTGGAAACAAAAAATGAACTGAGGCACCCAAAAATGAGCCGAAGGACCAGAAAATGGACTGAGGAACTAAAAAATGCGTGAGGAAACCAAAAATGGATTAAGGGCACCAAAAATGGATTGAGGAGTCCAAGAATAGATTGAGGGACCCAAAAATGAACAGAGGGCCCCAAAAATGGATTTAAGAACCCAAAATTGGATTGAGGAACCCAAAAATGTATTGAGAAACCCAAGAATGGATTGAGGGACCAAAAATGGCCTCAGGAACCCAAAAAGGGTTTGAGGAACCCAAAAATGGGTTGAGGAACCCAAAAAGGGACCGAGGGACGCAAAAATAGATTGAGTAGCCCCAAAATGGATTGATGATTCCAAAAATGGATTGAGGGACCCAAAAATGAACTGAGGGAACAAAAAATGGATTTACGAACACAAAAATGGATTGAGGAAACTAAAAATGGGCTGAGGAACCCAAAAACGGATTGAGGAACCCAAGAATGGATTGAGGGACCCAAAAATGAGCTGAGGAAAACAAAAATAAGCTGAGGAAAACAAAAATGGATTCAGGGACCCAAAAATTGATTGAGGAATTCAAAAACGGGCTGAGGGACCCAAAAGTATATTGAGGAACTCAAAAATTGATTGAGGGACCCGAAAATGAATGGAGGGACCCAAAAACGGATTGAGGAACCCAAAAATGGATTGAGTAAGCTAAGAATCAATTGAGGAACCAAAGAATGGATTGAGGAACCCAAAAATGGTTTGAGGGACCAAAAACGGGCTGAGGAACCCAGAAATGGGCTGAGGAAACCAGAAATGGATTGACGGACGCAAAAATGGATTGAGGAACCCAAAAATGGGCTGAGGAACCCAAAAAGGGACCGAGGGACGCAAAAATAGATTGAGTAGCCCCAAAATGGATTGATGATTCCAAAAATGGATTGAGAGCTCCAAAAATGAACTGAGGGAACTAAAAATGGATTGACGAACACAAAAATGGATTGAGGAAGCTAAAAATGGGCTGAGGAACCCAAAAACAAATCGAGGAACCCAAGAATGGATTGAGGGACTAAAATGAGCTGAGGAACCCAAAAATGGGCTGAAGAACCCAAAAATGGATTGAGGAAACTAAAAATGGGTTGATGGCCCCAAAAATGGTTTGAGGAACCCAAAATGGGCTGAGGAAACAAAAAATGGACTGAGGAACCCTAAAATATATTGAGGAACCCTAAAAAGGGAAGAGGAAACCAAGAATGGATTGAGGAACCCTAGAATGGATTGAGGGACCCTAAAATGAATTGAAGGACACAAAAATGGATTAAGGAACCCAAAAATGGATTGAGGAACTCAAGAATGGATTCAGGTAACTAGAAAAGGTCTGAGGAACCCAAAAATGGATTTAGGAGACCTAAAATAGGTTGAAGTAACCAAAAATGTGGTGAGACCCCAAAAATGGATTGAGGAACCCAAAAACGGATTGAAAATCCCAAAAATGGATAGAGAAACCCAAGAATGCACTGAGGGACCAAAAATATGCTGAAGGACCCAAAAATGAATGGAGTGACTCAAAAATGGTTTCAGGAACCCGAAAATGGGCTGAGGAATTCAAGAATGGATTGAGGGACCCAAAAATGAGGAGAAAACCAAAAATGGGTTGAGGAACCCAAAAAATGGATTCAGGGACCCAAAAATGGATTGAGGAATCAAAAAACGGGCCAAGGGACACAAAAATGGATTGAGGAACCCAAAAATGGGATGAGGAACCCAAAAATTGCCTGAGGAACCCAAAAATGGGCTCAGGAACCCAAAAACGGATTCAGGGACCAAAAAAATGGATTGAGGAACCCAAAAATTGATTGAGGAAACCAAAAATGGGCTGAAAGACCAAGAAATGGATTGACAAACGCAAAAATGGATTGAAGGACACAAAAATGGATTGAGGAACCGGAAAATGGATTGCGAAACCCAAAAATAGGCTGAGGAACCCAAAAGTGGATTGAGGGACCAAAAAATGCATTTAGGAAATATAAAATGAGCTGTGGGACTCAAAAATGAACGGAGGGACCCAAAAATGGATTGAGGAACCCAAAAATGGATTGATGAACCCAAAAATTGGCTGAGGAAACCAAAAATGGGTTGAGGAACCCGAAAATGGATTGAGGAACCCAAAAATGGATTGAGGAACCCCAAAATGGATTCAGGTAGACCAAAATGGGATGAAGAACCCAAAAATGGTCTGAAGAACCCCAAAATGGACTGATGAATCAAAAAGATGGGCTGAGGAACCCGAAAAATGATTGAGGAATCAAAAAATGGTCTTAGTAACCCGAAAATGTGTTGAGGAACCCAAAAATGGGCTGAAGAACACACAAATGGGCTGAGGAACCCAAAAATAGGCTGAGAGACTAAAAAATGGATTGAGGAACCCAGAAATGGATTGAGGAACCTCAAAATGGATTGAGGAACCCAAAAATGGATTGAGGGATCAAAAAATGGATTGCGGAACCCAAAAATAGGCTGAGGAACCCAAAAGTTGATTGAGGGACCAAAAAATGGATTGAGGAACCCAAAAATGGATTGAGGAACTGAAAAATGGGCTGAGGAACCCTAATATATATTCAGAAACCCTAAAAAGGAATGAGGAACCCAAAAATGGATTGATGGACCCAAAAAAGAATTGAGGGACCCAAAAATGCTCCGAGGGAACCAAAAATCGATTGAGGAACCGAAAAATGGACTGAGGAACCAAAAACTGGATTGAGGAACCCAAGAATGGATCGAGGGACCAAAAATGGATTGAGGAACCCAAGAGTGGAATGAGGTAACCAGAAATGGGCTGAGGAACCCAGCAATCGATTGAGGGACCAAAAAATGGGTTGAAGATCCCCCAAAATGGGTTTAGGAACCATAAAAACTGCTGAGGGACCCAAACATGGGCTGAGGAACCAAAAAATGGTTTGAGGAACACAAAAATGGGCTGAAGAACCCAAGAATGGATTGAGTGACTCAAAAATGGACTCTGGAACCCAAAAGTGCGTGAGGAAACCAAAAATGGATTGAGGAACCGAAGAATGGATTGAGGGACCCAAAAAAGGGCTGAGGAAATCAAAATTGAGCTGAGGAAACCAAATATGGATTAAGGGCACCAAAAATGGATTGAGGAACCCAAAACTGGTTTGAGGGACCAAAACTGGGCTGAGGAACCAAAAATTGGCTGAGGAACCTGAAAACGGATTGAGGAACCCGAAAATGGATTGAAGCACCCAAAAATGGGCTGAAGAACCCAAAAATGGATTTTGGAAACATAAAATGAGCTGAGACACTCAAAAATGAACGGAGACACTCAAAAATGAACGGAGGGACCCAAAAATGGATTGAGGAACCGGAAAATGGATTGAGGAACCGGAAAATGGATTGAGGAACCCAAAAATGGATTGAGGAACCCAAAAATGCATTTAGGAACCATAAAATGAGCTGTGGGACTCAAAAATGAACAGAGGGACCCAAAAATGGCTTGAGGAACCCAAAAATGTACTGAAAACCCAAAAAATGGATAGAGAAACCCAAGAATGGATTGAGGGACACAAAATGGGCTGACGAACCCAAAAATGGATTGAGGAACCCAAAAATGGATTGAGGAACCCAAAAATGCATTGAGGAAGCATAAAATGAGCTGTGGGACTCAAAAATGAACGGAGGGACCCAAAAATGGCTTGAGGAACCCAAAAATGGCTTGAGGAACCCGAAAATGGATTGAGGAACCCAAAAATGGATTGAGGAAGCAAAAAATGGTTTGAGGGACCAAAAAAACTAACGGAGGGAACCAAAAATGGGTTGTGGGAACCAAAAATGGTTTGTGGAAACAAAAAATGAACTGAGGCACCCAAAAATGAGCCGAAGGACCAGAAAATGGACTGAGGAACTAAAAAATGCGTGAGGAAACCAAAAATGGATTAAGGGCACCAAAAATGGATTGAGGAGTCCAAGAATAGATTGAGGGAACCAAAAATGAACAGAGGGCCCCAAAAATGGATTTAAGAACCCAAAATTGGATTGAGGAACCCAAAAATGTATTGAGAAACCCAAGAATGGATTGAGGGACCAAAAATGGCCTCAGGAACCCAAAAAGGGTTTGAGGAACCCAAAAATGGGTTGAGGAACCCAAAAAGGGACCGAGGGACGCAAAAATAGATTGAGTAGCCCCAAAATGGATTGATGATTCCAAAAATGGATTGAGGGACCCAAAAATGAACTGAGGGAACAAAAAATGGATTTACGAACACAAAAATGGATTGAGGAAACTAAAAATGGGCTGAGGAACCCAAAAACGGATTGAGGAACCCAAGAATGGATTGAGGGACCCAAAAATGAGCTGAGGAAAACAAAAATAAGCTGAGGAAAACAAAAATGGATTCAGGGACCCAAAAATTGATTGAGGAATTCAAAAACGGGCTGAGGGACCCAAAAGTATATTGAGGAACTCAAAAATTGATTGAGGGACCCGAAAATGAATGGAGGGACCCAAAAACGGATTGAGGAACCCAAAAATGGATTGAGTAACCTAAGAATCAATTGAGGAACCAAAGAATGGATTGAGGAACCCAAAAATGGTTTGAGGGACCAAAAACGGGCTGAGGAACCCAGAAATGGGCTGAGGAAACCAGAAATGGATTGACGGACCCAAAAATGGATTGAGGAACCCAAAAATGGGCTGAGGAACCCAAAAAGGGACCGAGGGACGCAAAAATAGATTGAGTAGCCCCAAAATGGATTGATGATTCCAAAAATGGATTGAGAGCTCCAAAAATGAACTGAGGGAACTAAAAATGGATTGACGAACACAAAAATGGATTGAGGAAGCTAAAAATGGGCTGAGGAACCCAAAAACAAATCGAGGAACCCAAGAATGGATTGAGGGACTAAAATGAGCTGAGGAACCCAAAAATGGGCTGAAGAACCCAAAAATGGATTGAGGAAACTAAAAATGGGTTGATGGCCCCAAAAATGGTTTGAGGAACCCAAAATGGGCTGAGGAAACAAAAAATGGACTGAGGAACCCTAAAATATATTGAGGAACCCTAAAAAGGGAAGAGGAAACCAAGAATGGATTGAGGAACCCTAGAATGGATTGAGGGACCCTAAAATGAATTGAAGGACACAAAAATGGATTAAGGAACCCAAAAATGGATTGAGGAACTCAAGAATGGATTCAGGTAACCAAAAAAGGTCTGAGGAACCCAAAAATGGATTTAGGAGGCCTAAAATAGGTTGAAGTAACCAAAAATGTGGTGAGACCCCAAAAATGGATTGAGGAACCCAAAAACGGATTGAAAATCCCAAAAATGGATAGAGAAACCCAAGAATGCACTGAGGGACCAAAAATATGCTGAAGGACCCAAAAATGAATGGATTGACTCAAAAATGGTTTCAGGAACCCGAAAATGGGCTGAGGAATTCAAGAATGGATTGAGGGACCCAAAAATGAGGAGAAAACCAAAAATGGGTTGAGGAACCCAAAAAATGGATTCAGGGACCCAAAAATGGATTGAGGAATCAAAAAACGGGCCAAGGGACACAAAAATGGATTGAGGAACCCAAAAATGGGATGAGGAACCCAAAAATTGCCTGAGGAACCCAAAAATGGGCTCAGGAACCCAAAAACGGATTCAGGGACCAAAAAAATGGATTGAGGAACCCAAAAATTGATTGAGGAAACCAAAAATGGGCTGAAAGACCAAGAAATGGATTGACAAACGCAAAAATGGATTGAAGGACACAAAAATGGATTGAGGAACCGGAAAATGGATTGCGAAACCCAAAAATAGGCTGAGGAACCCAAAAGTGGATTGAGGGACCAAAAAATGCATTTAGGAAATATAAAATGAGCTGTGGGACTCAAAAATGAACGGAGGGACCCAAAAATGGATTGAGGAACCCAAAAATGGATTGATGAACCCAAAAATTGGCTGAGGAAACCAAAAATGGGTTGAGGAACCCGAAAATGGATTGAGGAACCCAAAAATGGATTGAGGAACCCCAAAATGGATTCAGGTAGACCAAAATGGGATGAAGAACCCAAAAATGGTCTGAAGAACCCCAAAATGGACTGATGAATCAAAAAGATGGGCTGAGGAACCCGAAAAATGATTGAGGAATCAAAAAATGGTCTTAGTAACCCGAAAATGTGTTGAGGAACCCAAAAATGGGCTGAAGAACACACAAATGGGCTGAGGAACCCAAAAATAGGCTGAGAGACTAAAAAATGGATTGAGGAACCCAGAAATGGATTGAGGAACCTCAAAATGGATTGAGGAACCCAAAAATGGATTGAGGGATCAAAAAATGGATTGCGGAACCCAAAAATAGGCTGAGGAACCCAAAAGTTGATTGAGGGACCAAAAAATGGATTGAGGAACCCAAAAATGGATTGAGGAACTGAAAAATGGGCTGAGGAACCCTAATATATATTCAGAAACCCTAAAAAGGAATGAGGAACCCAAAAATGGATTGATGACCCAAAAAAGAATTGAGGGACCCAAAAATGCTCGAGGGAACCAAAAATCGATTGAGGAACCGAAAAATGGACTGAGGAACCAAAAACTGGATTGAGGAACCCAAGAATGGATCGAGGGACCAAAAATGGATTGAGGAACCCAAGAGTGGAATGAGGTAACCAGAAATGGGCCTGAGAACCCAGCAATCGATTGAGGGACCAAAAAATGGGTTGAAGATCCCCCAAAATGGGTTTAGGAACCATAAAAACTGCTGAGGGACCCAAACATGGGCTGAGGAACCAAAAAATGGTTTGAGGAACACAAAAATGGGCTGAAGAACCCAAGAATGGATTGAGTGACTCAAAAATGGACTCTGGAACCCAAAAGTGCGTGAGGAAACCAAAAATGGATTGAGGAACCGAAGAATGGATTGAGGGACCCAAAAAAGGGCTGAGGAAATCAAAATTGAGCTGAGGAAACCAAATATGGATTAAGGGCACCAAAAATGGATTGAGGAACCCAAAACTGGTTTGAGGGACCAAAACTGGGCTGAGGAACCAAAAAATTGGCTGAGGAACCTGAAAACGGATTGAGGAACCTGAAAATGGATTGAAGCACCCAAAATGGGCTGAAGAACCCAAAAATGGATTTTGGAAACATAAAATGAGCTGAGACACTCAAAAATGAACGGAGACACTCAAAAATGAACGGAGGGACCCAAAAATGGATTGAGGAACCGGAAAATGGATTGAGGAACGGAAAATGGATTGAGGAACCCAAAAATGGATTGAGGAACCCAAAAAATGCATTTAGGAACCATAAAATGAGCTGTGGGACTCAAAATGAACAGAGGGACCCAAAAATGGCTTGAGAACTCAAAAATGTACTGAAAACCCAAAAAATGGATAGAGAAACCCAAGAATGGATTGAGGGACACAAAATGGGCTGACGAACCAAAAAATGGATTGAGGAACCCAAAAATGGATTGAGGAACCCAAAAATGCATTGAGAAGCATAAAATGAGCTGTGGGACTCAAAAATGAACGGAGGGACCCAAAAATGGCTTGAGGAACCCAAAAATGGCTTGAGGAACCCAAAAATGGCTTGAGGAACCCAAAAATGGATTGAGGAAGCAAAAAATGGTTTGAGGGACCAAAAAAACTAATGGAGGGAACCAAAAATGGGTTGTGGAACCAAAAATGGTTTGTGGAAACAAAAAATGAACTGAGGCACACAAAATGAGCCGAAGGACCAGAAAATGGACTGAGGAACTAAAAAATGCGTGAGGAAACCAAAAATGGATTAAGGGC
>JAUMJL010002639.1:0-20656 GCA_033558185.1 Dromococcyx pavoninus
GGTTTTTGTGGATCAAGGTGGGTCTTGGTCCTGGGATCAGCCATAGGGTCTGGGTTTTGTGGATCAGGGTGGGTGTGGGACCTGGGATCAACTCAATGAGTGGGAAGTTGGGCTGTTGGATGGTTGGGTCGTTGGGTGGTGCCATAGTTGGGTCGTTGGATGGTTGGACGATGCCACAGTTGGGCCAATGGGTGGTGCCACAGTTGGGCCGTTAAGTGGTTGGGTGGTGCCCCAGTTGGGTCATTGGATGGTTGGGTGGTGCCCCAGTTGGGTCATTGGATGGTTGGGTGGTGCCCCAGTTGGACCATTGGATGGTTGGCTGGTGCCCCAGTTGGACCATTGGATGGTTGGGTGGTGCCACAGTTGGGCCTTTGGGTGGTGCCACAGTTCAGCTGTTGGATGGTTGGGTGATGCCACAGTTGGGCCATTGGATGGTTGGACGGTGCCAAAGTTGGGCTGTTGAACGGTGCCATAGTTGGAACATTGGGTGGTTGGGTGATGCCACAGTTGGATGGTTGGGTGGTGCCACAGTTGGACCATTGGATGGTTGGACGATGCCCCAGTTGGGCCGTTGGGTGGTGCCCCAGTTGGGCCATTGGGTGGTGCCCCAGTTGGATGGTTGGGTGGTGCCATAGTTGGGCCGTTGGATGGTTGGGTGATGCCACCATTGGGCCATTGGATGGTTGGGTGGTGCCACCGTTGGGCCGTTGGGTGGTGCCCCAGTTGGATGGTTGGGTAGTGCCATAGTTGGACCATTGGATGGTTGGACGATCCCACAGTTGGGCCGTTGGGTGTTGCCCCAGTTGGATGGTTGGGTGGTGCCATAGTTGGACCATTGGATGGTTTGACGATGCCACAGTTGGGCCGTTGGGTGGTGCCACAGTTGGGCTGTTGGGTCGTTGGATGATGCCACAGTTGGGCCGTTGAGCGGTGCCTTAGTTTGGCCATTGGATGGTTGGGTGGTGCCACCATTGGGCCATTGGGTGGTGCCACCATTGGGCCGTTGGATGGTTGGACAATGCCACAGTTGGGCCGTTGGGTGGTGCCACCGTTGGGCCATTGGGCCGTTGGGTGGTGCCACCGTTGGGCCATTGGATGGTTGGGTGGTGCCACCGTTGGGCCATTGGGTGGCGCCACAGTTGGGCCATTGGATGGTTGGACGGTGCCACAGTTGGGCTGTTGAATGGTGCCATAGTTGGACCATTGGGTGGTTGGGTGGTGCCCCAGTTGGATGATTGGGTGGTACCCCAGTTGGGTGGTTGGGTGGTGCCATAGCTGGGCCATTGGATGGTTGGGTGGTGCCACAGTTGGGCCATTGAGTGGTGCCCCAGTTGGATGGTTGGGTGGTGCCATAGTTGGACCATTGGATGGTTGGACGATGCCACAGTTGGGTCGTTGGGTGGTGCCACAGTTGGGCCGTTGGGTGGTGCCACAGTTGGACCATTGGGTGGTTGGACGATGCCACAGTTGGGCCATTGGGTGGTGCCACCGTTGGGCCGTTGGATGGCTGGGTGGTGCCACCGTTGGGCCATTGGATGGTTGGGTGATGCCACAGTTGGGCCGTTGGGTGGTGCCACCATTGGGCCATTGGATGGTTGGGTGGTGCCACAGTTGGACCATTGGATGGTTGGGTGGTGCCACAGTTGGGCCGTTGGACGGTCGGTGATTTTGGTAATTCCATAATGAAATAGGTTGATATTTGTTAATTCCGTAATCCAACGGCTCCTAATCCCTCATCCCTCATCCCTAATCCCTAATCCCTCATCCCCTTCTCCAGGTGCTGCAGGCGGACGGCGGGAATTACTGCGCCTGCGTCAACGCGGCCTCGCTGGCGGTGATGGACGCCGGCATCGCCATGCGGGACTTCGTCTGCGCCAGCTCCGCGGGCTTGGCCGAGGAGACGCCCTTGGCCGACCTGAGCGGCCCCGAGGAGGCGGCCGGGACCCCGCAGGTGCTCCTGGCGCTGCTTCCGGCGGCCGGGAACGTCGCGTTGCTCCAGCTGAGCTCCCCCCTGCACCGGGAGCGCCTGGAAGCGGTGCTGGATGCGGCCACCGGGGCCTGTCGGGCGCTGCACGCGCTGCTGGAGGGCGTCGTGAGGGAGCAGCTGCGGGAGAGCTCCGCGCTGCTGGGGGACTGAGGAGGGGTGGGAGGGGAGGGGAGGGGATGGGGAACGAGAATGGAGGTGGAGATGGAGATGGGGAACGAGGATGGAGGTGGAGATGGAGATGGGGAACGAGGATGGAGGTGGAGATGGAGATGGGGAACGAGGATGGAGGTGGAGATGGAGATGGGGAACGAGGATGGAGGTGGAGATGGAGATGGGGAACGAGGATGGAGGTGGAGATGGAGATGGGGAACGAGGATGGAGGTGGAGATGGAGATGAGGAACGAGGATGGAGGTGGAGATGGGATGGGGAATGAGGATGGAGATGGGATGGGGAATGAGGATGGAGGTGGAGATGGGGAATGAGGGTGGAGGTGGAGATGGGATGGGGAAGGAGGATGGAGGTGGAGATGGGGAAGGAGGATGGAGGTGGAGATGGGGAAGGAGGATGGAGGTGGAGATGGGGAAGGAGGATGGAGGTGGAGATGGGGAAGGAGGATGGAGGTGGAGATGGGGAAGGAGGATGGAGGTGGAGATGGGGAATGAGGGTGGAGGTGGAGAACGAGAGTGGAGGTGGGATTGGGGAACGAGGACGGAGATGGGGAACGAGGACAGAGATAGGGAACGAGGGCGGAGGTGGGATGGGGTTGGGGAACGGGGATGGAGATGGGAGTGGGGAACGGGGATGGAAGTGGGATTGGGATGGGGAACGAGGGTGGGGGTGGAGATGGGATGGGGAACGGGGGTGGAGGTGAAGATGAGATGAGGAACGGGGATGGAGGTGGAGATGAGATGGGGAAAGAGGATGGAGGTGGAGATGGGGAAAGAGGATGGAGGTGGGATGGAGAAACGAGGATGGAGATGGGATGGGGAATGAGGATGGAGGTGGGGAACGAGGATGGAGGTGGAGATGGGATAGGGAACGAGGGTGGAGGTGGAGGTGGGGAAGGGACGGAGGTGGGATGGGGAACGGGGGCGGAGGTGGAGATGGGGAACGGGGATGGAGGTGGAGAACGGGGATGGAGATGGAGGTGGAGAACGGAGGTGGAGGTGGGATGGGGAACGGAGGTGGAGATGGGATGGGGATGGAGATGGGGAACGAGGGTGTAGATGGGATTGGGATTGGGAACGTGGGTGGAGATAGAGATGAGGAATGAGAATGGAAGTGGGATTGGGATGGGGAACGAGGCTGGAGATGGGATTAGGATGGGAAACGGAAATGGAGGTGGAGATGGGATTGGGAATGAGGATGGAGGCAGGAATCAGAACGGGGTGGGGTGGTGTTTGGATGGGATGGAAAAGGGATGGGTTCAGGATGGGAGTGGGAAGAGATAGACCAAGGGGATGGGGATGGAGATGGGATGAGGCTGAGGATGAGGATGGGCAGCCATGCCAAGCCATGCCAAGCCACGTGCCAGGCTGTGCCGGAGCAGCTCTGGGAGGGCTCCGTGCTGCTGGGGGACTGGGATTGGGACCAGGACTGGGATTGGGACCAGGATTGGGACCAGGATTGGGATGGGCAGAGCCCCTGTGCAATAAAGGTCTCCTGCCCTGTGACGGGTCCTGAGGCACCGGGTCCTGAGGTGCCCCCCTGGGTCTTCTCCAGGCTGGACACACCAAGTGCCTTCAGCCTCTCCTCAGATGATTCCTCCTCTTGTGTCGAAGGATCATGGAATGGGTTGGGTTGGAAGGGGACCTCAAAGCCCATCCACTTCCAAGCCTCCCACTGGATCAGGGGGCTCCAAGCCTCATCCAAGCTGGCCTTGGACACCTCCAGGGATGAGATCCCTCTGCAGCTCCTTCGTGCCCTTGGCCCATGGATCCAGGTTCTCCAGGTCCCTCTCCAGACCCTTGGCCCATGGATCCAGGTTCTTCAGGTCCCTCTCCAGACCCTTGGCCCATGGATCCAGGTTCTCCAGGCCCCTCTCCAGACCCTTGACCCATGGATCCAGGTTCTCCAGGTCACTCTCCAGACCCTTGGCCCATGGATCCAGGTTCTCCAGACCCTTGACCCATGGATCCAGGTTCTCCAGGTCCCTCTCCAGACCCTTGACCCATGGATCCAGGTTCTTCAGGTCCCTCTCCAGACCCTTGGCCCATGGATCCAGGTTCTCCAGGTCACTCTCCAGACCCTTGGCCCATGGATCCAGGTTCTCCAGATCCCTCTCCAGACCCTCCCTTCCTTCACTCGGATCATCAATGAAGATATTGATCATCGATGAAGATCGATGAACCCTTCTTGGAAATGGGAGTTGCATCTCCCAGTCTCCAGTCCAGGGGGACCTCCCCAGTCAGCCAGAACTGCTGGGAGATGAGGGAAAGGGGTCTGGAGAGGACCTCCACCAGCTCCCTCAACACCCTTGGGTGGATCCCATCCGGCCTCATCGACTTGTGGATGTCCAATTGGCCGAGCAGGGCTCCAACCAAGTCTTCTTGGAACATCAGGGGTTGGTCTTCAGGAGTTCTGGCTCAGGAGGATCGGAGGCCAGAGAGAGGAGGAGGAGGAGGAGGAGAAGAGGAAGGAGAAAGAGAAGGAGGAGGAGAAGGAAAAGGAAAGAGAAGAAGAAGGAGGAGGAGAAGAAGAATGAGAAGGGGAAAAGAGCAGAAGGAGAAGGAGGAAGAGGAGGAGAAGGAGGAGGAGGAGGAGAAGGAAGAGGTAGAGGAGGAGGAGGAGAATGAGGAGAAGTAGGAAGAGAGAGGAGGAGAAAGAATGAGGAGGAGGAGAATGAGATGGAGAAGAAGAAAGGAGGAGGAGGAGAAAGAAGGAGGAGATGGAGGAAGAGGAGGAGGACGAGATGAAGGAGATGGAGAAGGAGGAGGAGAACGAGATGGAAGAGGAGGAGGAGGAGAATGAGGGGGAGGAGATGGAGAAGGTGTAGGAGAAGGAAAAGAGAGAAGGAGAAGGAGGAAGAGGAGGAGGAAAACAAGATGAAGGAGATGGAGAAGGAGGAGGAGAACGAGATGGAGGAAGAAGAGGAGAAGGTGGAGGTGAAGGATATGGAGAAGTTGGAGGAGGAGAACAAGATTGAGGAGGAAGAGGAGAAGGAAGGAGGAGGAGAACGAGATGGAGGAAGAGGAGGAGGAGCTGGAGGTAAAGGATATGGAGAAGGTGGGGGAGGAGGAGGAGGAGGTGGAGGTGAAGCATATGGAGAAGGTGGAGGAGGAGAACGAGGTGGAGGAGGAAGAGGAGAAGGAGGTGAAGGATATGGAGAAGGTGGGGGACGAGGAGTAAGGAGGAGGAGCTGGAGGTGAAGGATAGGGAGAAGGTGGAGGAGGAGGAGGAGTAAGGAGAAGGAAGAGGAGAAGGAGGAGGAGGAGGTGGTGAAGGATATGGAGAAGGTGGAGGAGGAGAACGAGATGGAGGAGGAAGAGGAGAAGGAGGAGGAGCTGGAGCTGGGGGTAAAGGATATGGAGAAGGTGGAGGAGGAGAAGAGGAGGAGGAGGTGAAGGATATGGAGAAGGTGGAGGAGAACGAGATGGAGAAGGAGGAGCTGGAGGTGAAGGATATGGAGAAGGAGGTGGAGGAGGAAGAGGAGAAGGAGGTGGAGGTGAAGCATATGGAAAAAGGAGAAGAGGAGGAGGTGAAGGATATGGAGAAGGTGGAGGAGGAGAAGAGAAGGTGGAGGAGGAGAAGAGAAGGTGGAGGAGGAGAAGAGAAGGAGGAGGAGGTGGAGGTGAAGGAGGTAGAGGAGATGGAGGAGGAGGAAGAGGAGAAGCTGGAGGTAAAGGATATGGAGAAGGTGGAGGAGGAGAACGAGGTGGAGAAGGAAGAGGAGGAGGAAGAGGAGGAGCTGGAGGTAAAGGATATGGAGAAGGTGGAGGAGGAGAACAAGGTGGAGAAGGAAGAGGAGGAGGAGGAGCTGGAGGTGAAGGATGTGGAGGAGGAGTAAGAGGAGGAGGAGGTGGAGGTGAAGGATATGGAGAAGGAGCAGTAGGAAGAGGAGTTGGAGGAGGAGGAAGAGGAGGAGCTGGAGGTGAAGGATATGGAGAAGGTGGGGGAGGAGGAGGAAGAGGAGGAGGAGGTGGAGGTGAAGCATATGGAGAAGGTGGAGGAGGAGAAGGAAGAGGAGGAGGAGGAGGTGGAGGTGGAGGTGAAGCATGAGGAGGAGAACGAGATGGAGGAGGAAGAGGAGAAGGAGGAGGAGGAAGAAGAGAAGGAGGTGGAGGTGAAGCATATGGAGAAGGTGGAGGAGGAGGAAGAGGAGAAGGAGGAGGAGATGGAGGAGGAGGAAGAGGAGGAGCTGGAGATGAAGGATATGGAGAAGGTGGAGGAGGAGAAGGAGCTGGAGGTAAAGGATATGGAGGAGGAGGTGGAGGTGAAGCATATGGAGAAGGTGGAGGAGGAGGAAGAGGAGAAGGAGGAGGAGATGGAGGAGGAGAAAGGAGGAGCTGGAGATGAAGGATATGGAGAAGGTGGAGGAGGAGGTGGAGGTGAAGGATATGGAGAAGGAGGAGGAGAAGGAGGTGGAGGAGAACGAGATGGAGGAGGAAGAGGAGAAGGAGGAGCTGGAGGTGAAGCATATGGAGAAGGTGGAGGAGGAGAAGAGAAGGAGGAGGAGATGGAGGAGGAGGAGGTGGAGGTGAAGGATATGGAGAAGGAGGAGGAGGAGAAGGAGGAGGAGGAAGAGGAGGAGGAGGAGGAGGAGGCCGAGGCCTCTGTCCTCACCCAACCTCGCGGCGGCCGTGGGCGGTGGCGGCTGACGCGGCCCCGGGGGCCATAAAGGCTCCGATAAGGGGGAGGTGAAGGCGGGGCCGTCGGAGTCTCCTCTCCACCTCAGGACAAAGGTCTCGGAGCCGCCGCGGCCGAGAAGGTCCTCGAGGTCCATCACGGGGAGAAAACCCCAACGAGACCCTGGGAGGGGGGTCCTGGGGAAGAGCCAATGGTGGGAAACACAGGGAAGGACCCCCCGACCCAACCCTTGACTCAATGGTCTTTGAGGTCCCCTTCCAACCCAACCCATTCCATGACTCCACAGTCTTTGAGGTCCTTCCAACCCAACCCATTCCATGACTCCACAGTCTTTGAGGTCCTTCCAACCCAACCCAACCCTGAATCTGTGGACTTTGAGGTCCTTCCAACCCAACCCATTCCATGATTCCACGATCTGTGGGTCCCTTCCAACCCATTCCATGACTCCACAATCTTTGAGGTCCCTTCCAACCCATTCCATGACTCCACGATCTTTGAGGTCCTTCCAACCCAACCCAACCCATGTCTCCACGATCTTGTGGGTCCCTTCCAACCCAATTTATGATCCACGGTCTTCAAGGTCCCTTCCAACCCAACCCATTTCATGACTTCACGATCTTTGAGGTCCCTTCCAACCCAACCCTGAATCTATGGACTTTGAGGTCCTTCCAACCCAACCCATTCCATTCCATGATTCCACGATCTGTGGGTCCCTTCCAACCCATTCCATGACTTCACAATCTTTGAGGTCCTTCCAACCCAACCCATTCCATGATTCCACGATCTTGTGGGTCCCTTCCAACCCAATTTATGATCCAATGGTCTTTGAGGTCCCTTCCAACCCAACCCGACCCAACACAACTATGAACCTATGGACTTTGAGGTCCTTCCAACCCAACCCAACCCTGAATCTGTGGACTTTGAGGTCCTTCCAACCCAACCCATTCCATGATTCCACGATCTGTGGGTCCCTTCCAACCCAATTTATGATCCACGGTCTTCAAGGTCCCTTCCAACCCAACCCATTCCATGACTTCACGATCTTTGAGGTCTTTTCCAACCCAACGCGACCCAACACAACTATGAATCTATGGACTTTGAGGTCCTTCCAACCCAACCCATTCCATGATTCCATGATCTTGGAGGTCCCTTCGAACCCATGAATCCATGGACTTAGAGGTCTCTTCCAACCCAACCCATGACTCCACGATCTTTGAGGTCTCTTCCAACCCAACTCATTCCATGACTCCAAGATCTTTGAGGTCTCTTCCAACCCAACCCCACCCAACCCAACCCATGAGTCCACGATCTTGGAGGTCTCTTCCAACCCAACCCAACCCATTCTATGACTCCACGATCTTTGAGGTCTCTTCCAACCCAACCCAATCCAACTCAACCCATGACTCCACAGTCTTTGAGGTCCCTTACAACCCAACACAACCCTGAATCTATGGACTTTGAGGTCCCTTCCAACCCAACCCATTCCATGACTCCACAATCTTGGAGGTCCCTTCCAACCCAATGAATCCATGGACTTAGAGGTCTCTTCCAACCCAACCCATGACTCAACGATCTTTGAGGTCTCTTCCAACCCAACCCAACCCAACTCATTCCATGACTCCAAGATCTTTGAGGTCTCTTCCAACCCATTCCATGACTCCATGATCTTGGAGGTCCCTTCCAACCCAATGAATCCATGGACTTAGAGGTCTCACCCAACCCAACCCAACCCAATGAATCCATGGACTTAGAGGTCTCTTCCAACCCAACCCATGACTCAACGATCTTTGAGGTCCCTTCCAACCCTACCCATTCCATGACTCCAAGATCTTTGAGGTCTCTTCCAACCCAACCCCACCCAACCCAACCCAACCCATGAGTCCACGATCTTGGAGGTCTCTTCCAACCCAACCCAACCCATTCTATGACTCCAAGATCTTTGAGGTCTCTTCCAACCCAACCCATTCCATGACTCCACGATCTTTGAGGTCTCTTCCAACCCAACCCAATCCAACTCAACCCATGACTCCACAGTCTTTGAGGTCCCTTCCAACCCAACACAACCCAACACAACCCTGAATCTATGGACTTTGAGGTCCCTTCCAACCCAACCCAACCCATTCCATGACTCCACAATCTTGGAGGTCCCTTCCAACCCAATGAATCCATGGACTTGGAGGTCTCACCCAACCCAACCCATGACTCAACGATCTTTGAGGTCTCTTCCAACCCAACCCAACCCAACCCAACCCAACCCAACCCAACCCAACTCATTCCATGACTCCAAGATCTTTGAGGTCTCTTCCAACCCATTCCATGACTCCATGATCTTGGAGGTCCAACCCAACTCAACCCAACCCAACTCAACCCAACCCAACTCAACCCAACTCAACTCAACTCAAAGAGGGTCTCCAAGACCCCCAAGGGGGCTGTTTCCCCCCACCATGAACTCTCACACCAGAACCGGGGCCAGGGAGGGACCCAAGGGGGGGGCCCAGCACCCATGGGTGACCCCAGCACCCACAGGGAGAGCCCAGCACCCATGGGGAGAGCCCAGCACCCAGGGTTGTATCCTGCACCTAGTGGTGACCCAGCACCTATGGGGGACCCCAGCACCCATGGGGAGACCCCAGCACCCAGGGGTGACCCCAGCACCCGTGGGGAGAGCACAGCACCCAGGGTTGTATCCTGCACCTGGTGGTGACCCAGCACCCATGAGGGTGACCCCAGCACCCATGGGGTGACCCCAGCACCCGTGGGGAGAGCCCAGCACCCAGGGTTGTATCCTGCACCTAGTGGTGACCCAGCACCCATGGAGGGACCCCAGCACCCATGAGCGTGACACCAGCACCCGTGGGGAGAGCCCAGCACCCAGGGTTGTATCCTGCACCTAGTGGTGACCCAGCACCTATGGGGGACCCCAGCACCCATGGGGAGACCCCAGCACCCAGGGGTGACCCCAGCACCCGTGGGGAGAGCACAGCACCCAGGGTTGTATCCTGCACCTGGTGGTGACCCAGCACCCATGAGGGTGACCCCAGCACCCATGGGGTGACCCCAGCACCCGTGGGGAGAGCCCAGCACCCAGGGTTGTATCCTGCACCTAGTGGTGACCCAGCACCCATGGAGGGACCCCAGCACCCATGAGCGTGACACCAGCACCCGTGGGGAGAGCCCAGCACCCAGGGTTGTATCCTGCACCTAGTGGTGACCCAGCACCTATGGGGGACCCCAGCACCCATGGGGAGACCCCAGCACCCAGGGGTGACCCCAGCACCCGTGGGGAGAGCACAGCACCCAGGGTTGTATCCTGCACCTGGTGGTGACCCAGCACCCATGAGGGTGACCCCAGCACCCATGGGGTGACCCCAGCACCCGTGGGGAGAGCCCAGCACCCAGGGTTGTATCCTGCAGCTGGTGGTGACCCAGCACCCATGGAGGGACCCCAGCACCCATGAGCGTGACACCAGCACCCATGGGTGAGCCCAGCACCCAAGGTTGTATCCTGCACCTAGTGGTGACCCAGCACCCATGAAGGTGAATCCAGCACCCAGAGGTGACCCCAGCACGCGTGGGGAGAGCCCAGCACCCAGGGTTGTATCCTGCACCTAGCGGTGACCCAGCACCTATGGGGGACCCCAGCACCCATGAGGGTGACACCAGCACCCATGGGGTGACCCCAGCACCCAGGGGTGACCCAGCACCCATGGGGAGAGCACAGCACCCAGGGTTGTATCCTGCACCTAGTGGTGACCCAGCACCCATGAGGGTGACCCCAGCACCCATGGGGTGACCCCAGCACTCGTGGGGAGAGCACAGCACCCAGGGTTGTATCCTGCACCTAGTGGTGACCCAGCACCCATGAAGGTGAACCCAGCACCCAGGGATGACACCAGCACCCAGGGATGACACCAGCACCCATGGGGTGACCCCAGCACCCATGGGGAGAGCCCAGCACCCAGGGTTGTATCCTGCACCTAGTGGTGACCCAGCACCTATGGGGGACACCAGCACCCATGAAGGTGACACCAGCACCCAGAGGTGACCCCAGCACCCATGGGGAGAGCCCAGCACCCAGGGTTGTATCCTGCAGCTGGGTCCAGCACCCATGTGGAGACCTCAGCACCCAAGGGACACCCCAGCACCTATGGTCGAATCCTGCAACTGGTGGGGACACAGCACCCATGGGGGACCCCAGCACCCAGGGATTAATCCTGCACCCAGGATTGAGTCCAGCACCCAGGGGGTTCTCAGAACCAAGGGGTGAATCCTGCACCCACAATGGGTGCCAAAGGTGAGCTGAGCACCCAGCACCCATGCTGGAGCTTCAGCACCCAGGGGTGGCCCCAGCACCCAGGGGTTGAATCCTGCACCCGGTGGAGTCCCCAGCACCCATGAAGAGGCCCCAGCACCCACTCTGGATGCCAAAGGCGACCTGAGCTCCCACATTGGCACCCCCAGCACCCATGGGTGGCCCCAGCACCCAGGGGTTGAATCCTGCACCCGGTGGGGTCCCCAGCACCCAGGGGTGACCTCAGCACCCCTGAGGAGGCCCCAGCACCCACTCTGGATGCCAAAGGTGACCTGAGCACCCACGTTGGCACCCCAGCACCCATGGGTGACCCCAGCACCCAGGCATGAATTCTGCACCTGGTGGGGACCCCAGCACCCAGGGGTGACCTCAGCACCCATGAAGAGGCCCCAGCACCCACTCTGGATGCCAAAGGTGAGCTGAGCACCCAGCTGCCACGTTGGCACCCCAGCACCCATGGGTGACCCCAGCACCCAGGGGTTGAATCCTGCACCTGGTGGGGACCCCAGCACCCAGGAGTGACCTCAGCACCCATGAGGAGGCCCCAGCACCCACTCTGGATGCCAAAGGTGACCTGAGCTCCCACGTTGGCACCCCAGCACCCATGGGTGGCCCCAGCACCCAGGGGTTGAATCCTGCACCTGGTGGGGTCCTCAGCACCCATGAAGAGGCCCCAGCACCCACTCTGGATGCCAAAGGTGTGCTGAGCACCCAGCTGCCACGTTGTCACCCCAGCACCCACCGGTGACCCCAGCACCCAGGGGTTGAATCCTGCACCTGGTGGGGTCCCCAGCAGCCAGGTGTGACCTCAGCACCCTGAGGAGGCCCCAGCACCCACACTGGATGCCAAAGGTGTGCTGAGCTCCCACATTGGCACCCCAGCACCCACGGGTGGTGACTGCAGCACCCAGGGGTTGAATCCTGCACCTGGTGGGGACCTCAGCACCCACGAAGAGGCCCCAGCACCCACTCTGGATGCCATAGGTGACCTGATCACTCAGCTGCCACGTTGGCACCCCAGCACCCATGGGTGACCTCAGCACCCAGCAGTTGAATCCTGCACCTGGTGGGGTCCCCAGCACCCACGGCTGACCTCAGCACCCATGAGGAGGCCCCAGCACCCACTCTGGATGCCAAAGGAGACCTGAGCACCCAGCTGCCACGTTGGCACCCCAGCACCCATGGGTGACCTCAGCACCCTGGGGTTGAATTCTGCACCTGGTAGGGTCCTCAGGACCCATGAAGAGGCCCCAGCACCCACTCTGGATGCCAAAGGTGACCTGAGCTCCCACAATGGCATCCCCAGCACCCATGGGTGGCCCCAGCACCCAGGCATGAATTCTGCACCTGGTGGGGACCTCAGCAGCCAGGTGTGACCTCAGCACCCATGAGGAGGCCCCAGCACCCACTCTGGATGCCAAAGGTGACCTGAGCTCCCACGTTGGCACCCCAGCACCCATGGGTGGCCCCAGCACCCAGGGGTTGAATCCTGCACCTGGTGGGGTCCCCATCACCCAGGGGTGACCTCAGCACCCTTGAGGAGGCCCCAGCACCCACTCTGGATGCCAAAGGTGACCCGAGCACCCAGCTGCCACGTTGGCACCCCAGCACCCACGTTTGACCTCAGCACCCTGGGGTTGAATCCTGCACCCGGTGTGGTCCCCAGCACCCAGGAGTGACCTCAGCACCCCTGAGGAGGCCCCAGCACCCACTCTGGATGCCAAAGGTGACCTGAGCTCCCACATTGGCACCCCAGCACCCATGGGTGGCCCCAGCACCCAGGCATGAATTCTGCACCTGGTGGGGACCCCATCACCCAGGGGTGACCTCAGCACCCTTGAGGAGGCCCCAGCACCCACTCTGGATGCCAAAGGTGACCTGATCACTCAGCTGCCACGTTGGCACCCCAGCACCTATGGGTGGCCCCAGCACCCAGGCATGAATTCTGCACCTGGTGGGGACCCCAGCACCCAGGTGTGACCTCAGCACCCATGAGGAGGCCCCAGCACCCACTCTGGATGCCAAAGGTGACCTGAGCACCGAGCTGCCACGTTGGCACCCCAGCACCCACGTTTGACCTCAGCACCCTGGGGTTGAATCCTGCACCCGGTGGGGTCCCCATCACCCAGGTGTGACCTCAGCACCCCTGAGGAGGCCCCAGCACCCACTCTGGATGCCAAAGGTGACCTGAGCTCCCACGTTGGCACCCCAGCACCCATGGGTGGCCCCAGCACCCAGGGGTTGAATCCTGCACCTGGTGGGGACCCCATCACCCAGGGGTGACCTCAGCACCCTTGAGGAGGCCCCAGCACCCACTCTGGATGCCAAAGGTGACCTGATCACTCAGCTGCCACGTTGGCACCCCAGCACCTATGGGTGGCCCCAGCACCCAGGCATGAATTCTGCACCTGGTGGGGACCCCAGCACCCACAAAGAGGCCCTAGGACCCAGGCATGAATTCTGCACCTGGTGGGGACCCCAGCACCCATGAGGAGGCCCCAGCACCCACTCTGGATGCCAAAGGTGACCCGAGCACCCAGCTGCCACGTTGCCACCCCAGCACCCACTGGGGGCCCCAGCACCCGTGTGCTCCGCAGCACCCCTGAGGAGGCCCCAGCACCCACTCTGGATGCTAAAGTCGACCTGAGCTCCCACATTGACACCCCCCCCCCCCCACCCCCTCCCCCCAGCACCCATGGGCACCCCAGGGCGCGGGCGCAACCCTGAGGGAATGGTTAACCCGGGGCAATCTCTCCCGGAGCCAATCAGAGCCTCAATCAACCCCCCCCTCCCCCCCGCTCCTTTTTACAGCCCCTGGGGCACCCCAGCACCCTCCAGCGAGCGCCCAGGACCCGCTTGGCACCCCCCCCCCCCCCCGGCACCCAGCGCCCCACCCACCCCTTGGCACCCCGAGCCTCGCCATGACCCCCCTTCTGCTCTTGCTGGGCCTCGCCCTGGGGGTGAGAACCCCCCCGGGCACCGGGGAGACCCTCGAGGCTGCGGTGGCGTCGGGGCACGGGCGAGGGCACCGCGGTGGCACCGGCGCCCGCGTGGGCATCGGCGCTCGCCGTGCGCAGCGCCCGGGGCCGTGCGGAGCGGTGAGAGGGGCCGTGCGGAAAGCTGCGGGGGGGAGGGCAGGGTGCGGTGGCACTGGGTGGCACTGGGTGGCACTGGGTGGCACTGGGTGGCACTGGGTGGCACTAAGGTGGCACTGGGTGGCACTGGGGTGGTACTGGGTGGTACTGGGTGGCACTAAGGTGGCACTGGGTGGCACTGGGGTGGCACTGGGTGGTACTGGGTGGCACTAAGGTGGCACTGGGTGGCACTGGGGTGGCACTGGGTGGCACTAAGGTGGCACTGGGTGGTACTGGGGTGGCACTGGGGTGGCACTAAGGTGGCACTGGGTGGTACTGGGTGACACTGGGTGGTACTGGGTGGCACTAAGGTGGCACTGGGTGGCACTAAGGTGGCACTGAGTGGTACTGGGGTGGCACTGGGTGGCACTAAGGTGGCACTGGGTGGCACTGGGTGGCACTGGGTGGTACTGGGGTGGTACTGCGGTGGCACTGGGTGGTACTGGGTGGCACTAAGGTGGCACTGGGTGGTACTGGGGTGGCACTGGGGTGGCACTGGGTGGCACTGGGTGGCACTAAGGTGGCACTGGGTGGCACTGGGTGGCACTGAGTGGCACTGGGGTGGCACTGGGTGGCACTGGGTGGTACTGGGGTGGCACTGGGTGGCACTGCGTGGTACTGGGTGGCACTGGGTGGCACTAAGGTGGCACTGGGTGGCACTGGGGTGGCACTGGGTGGCACTAAGGTGGCACTGGGTGGTACTGGGGTGGCACTGAGTGGCACTGCGTGGTACTGGGGTGGCACTGGGTGGCACTGGGGTGGCACTGGGTGGCACTAAGGTGGCACTGGGTGGTACTGGGGTGGCACTGGGTGGCACTGCGTGGTACTGGGTGGCACTGGGTGGCACTGGGGTGGCACTGGGGTGGCACTAAGGTGGCACTGGGTGGTACTGGGTGGCACTGGGGTGGCACTGGGTGGCACTAAGGTGGCACTGGGTGGCACTGGGTGGCACTGGGTGGTACTGGGTGGCACTGCGTGGTACTGGGGTGGCACTAAGGTGGCACTGGGTGGTACTGGGTGGTACTGGGGTGGCACTGGGTGGCACTGGGTGGCACTGCGTGGCACTGGGTGGCACTGGGTGGCACTGGGGTGGCACTGGGTGGTACTGGGTGGCACTAAGGTGGCACTGGGTGGCACTGGGTGGCACTGGGTGGTACTGGGTGGCACTGGGTGGCACTGGGTGGCACTAAGGTGGCACTGGGTGGTACTGGGGTGGCACTGGGGTGGCACTGGGTGGCACTGGGTGGTACTGGGGTGGCACTAAGGTGGCACTGGGTGGTACTGGGTGGCACTCCGTGGTACTGGGGTGGCACTGGGTGGTACTAAGGTGGCACTGGGTGGCACTAAGGTGGCACTGGGTGGTACTGGGTGGCACTGGGGTGGCACTGGGTGGTACTGGGGTGGCACTGGGTGGCACTAAGGTGGCACTGGGTGGTACTGGGGTGGCACTGGGTGGCACTGGGTGGCACTAAGGTGGCACTGGGTGGTACTGGGGTGGCACTGGGTGGCACTGGGTGGCACTAAGGTGGCACTGGGTGGTACTGGGTGGCACTGGGTGGTACTGGGTGGTACTGGGGTGGCACTGGGTGGCACTGGGTGGTACTGGGGTGGCACTGGGTGGCACAGCACCGCTTGGCACAGCACCCTGAGGGGTTGCACAGCACCACTGGGTGGCACCGCTTGGCACAGCACCCTGAGAGCTTGCACAGCACCACTGGGTGGCACCGCTTGGCACAGCACCCTGAGGGGTTGCACAGCACCACTGGGTGGCACAGCATGGCTTGGCACAGCACCCTCGGGGCTTGCACAGCACCACTGGGTGGCACAGCATGGCTTGGCACAGCACCCTGAGGGCTTGCACAGCACCACTGGGTGGCACCGCTTGGCACAGCACCCTCAGGGCTTGCACAGCACCACCTGAGACCCCGTCCTCCCCCACCTCCCCCCCTCCCAGAGCCCCTCGGCGGGTGCCATCCTGGCACTGGTGGGCGAGGCTGGCGCGGGCGCTGGGCGCACCATCGGCACCAAACCCAACGTCAACGCCAATGCCAATGGCATCAAGACCATCAACACAAGAACCAACGTCATCTGCGTTGGCAATGCCAACGTCAACGCCAAGGGCAATGCCAATGGCAATGGCATCAACACCATTGACCCCAAACCCAACATCAACGCCAAGGGCAATGCCAATGCCAATGGCATCAAGACCATCGACCCCAAACCCAACGTCAATGCCAAGGGCAATGCCAATGCCAATGGCATCAACACCATTGACCCCAAACCCAACGTCAACGCCAAAGGTAAGACCAATGGCATTGGCACCAAGACCATCAACACAAGAACCAACGCCAACAGCGTTGCCAATGCCAACGCCAATGCCAACGGCATCAACACCATCGACACCAAAACCAATGCCAACAGCAGCATCGATGGTGATGGAACCAACACCATTGGCACCATCGCCACCAACGCCAACACCACCAACACCGGCACCAACTCCAACGCCAACAGCAACATCAACGTCAACACCATCAATGCCAAAGCCAACACCGTTGACACCACCAACGTCAACGGCAACATCAACACCAACACCATTGACGGCACCGACACCGTGGACAACATCAACATCGCTGCCACCAACGCCATCAACACCAAGGGCAACGGCAACGGCAACGCCATTGAGGCCACCAAGAGGGAAGGCAACACCAAGACTAAACCCAACATCAACATCAACATCACCAACGTCAATGGCACCAACCTCAATGTGACCAACACCGACGCCAATGTCACCAACACCATCACCAACGTCAATGTGACCAACACCAATGTCACCAACACCATCACCAACACCAACGTCACCAACAGCACCGTCACCAACATCAATGTCAACGTCACCAACAGAATCAACACCATCAACATCACCATCGGCAACGTCAACGTCACCAACACCATCACCAACATCAATGTGACCAACACCAACTTCACCAACATCAATGTCACCAACACCATCACCAACGTCAATGTGACCAACATCAATGTGACCAACACCAACGTCACCAACATCAATGTCAACGTCACCAACAGCATCAACACCATCAACATCACCATCACCAACACCAATGTCACCAACACCAACGTCAATGTGACCAACATCAATGTGACCAACACCATCACCAGCCTCAATGTGACCAACACCAACATCAATGTCACCAACACCATCACCAACGTCAATGGGACCAACGTCAATGTGACCGGGACCAACGTCAATGTGACCGACACCAATGTCACCAACATCAATGTCAACGTCACCAACAGCATCAACACCATCAACATCACCATCACCAACACCAATGTCACCAACACCAATGTCAACGTCACCAACAGCATCAACAACATCAACGTCACCAATACCAACGACAGCAACACCAACGTCATCAACACCATCAACATCACCAACACCAACGTCAAGGTGACCAACATCAATGTGACCAACACCAACATCAATGTGACCGACACCAACGTCACCAACATCAATGTCAACAACCTCAATGTGACCAACACCAACGTCAATGTCTCCAACACCAACTTCACCAACATCAATGTCTCCAACACCATCACCAACGTCAACGTCACCAACACCATCAACATCAACAACGTCACCAACACCAACGTCACCAACATCAATGTCAACGTCACCAACAGCATCAACGTCATCAACATCACCATCACCAACACCAATGTCACCAACACCAACGTCAATGGCACCAACCTCAATGTGACCAACACCAACATCACCAACACCAAAGTGACCGACACCAACACCAACGTCACCAATGTCACCAACACCAACGTCACCAACACCAATGTCAACGTCACCAACAGCATCAACAGCATCAACATCACCATCACCAACAGCATCACCAATGTCAACGTGACCAACATCAATGTCACCAACCTCAATGTGACCAACACCAACCTCAATGTGACCAACACCATCACCAACGTCAAGGTGACCAACATCAACGTCACCAACATCAACGTCACCAACATCAATGTCAACGTCACCAACGTCATCAACGCCATCAACATCACCAACACCAACGTCACCAAGGTGACCAACACCAAGGTGCCCAACACCCTGGTCATGGTGAGGGGGGTCTGGGGATCAGGGGGTGTCAGGGTGGGGGGGGTCAAAATGTGGGGGGGTCAGGGTGTAGGGGGTCGAGGTGGGGGAGTCTGAGGGTCGGGGGGGTCAGGGTGGGGGGGTCAGGGTGGGGGGGTCAGGGTGGGGGTGTCGATGAGTGGGGGGTCAGGGTGGGGGGGTCAAAATGTGGGGGGTCAGGGTGTAGGGGGTCGAGGTGGGGGAGTCTGAGGGTCGGGGGAGTCAGGGTGGGGGGGTCAAAGGTGGGGGGTTCAGGGTGTAGGGGGTCAGGGTGGGGGGGGGTCAGGATGGAGGGGGCTGAGTTGGGGGAGTCTGGGTGTCGGGGGGGTCAGGGTGGGGGGGTCGGGATGGGAGGGGGTCAGGTTGGGAGAGTCTGGGGGTCGGGGGGGGGGTCAGGGTGGGGTGGGTCCGGACGGGGGGGGGCAGGGTGAGAGGGGGGCAGGGTGAGGGGAGGGGCACGGGGGGGTGGGGGGGTCGGGGTGGGGGGGATGGGGGGTCAAGGGTGGTCGGGGGGGGGTCGAGATGGGGGTTTCAGGGTGGGGAGGTCAGGATGGGGGGGGTCTGGGTGTAGGGGTCAGGGTGGGGGGGATCGGAGGGTCAGGGTGGGGGGGTCAGGGTGGGGAGGTCGGGATGGGGGGGTCAGGGTGTAGGGTTCAGGGTGGGGGGGGTCAGGGTGGGGGGGGCGGAGCGGGGGGGGTCGGGGTGAGTGAGTGGGGGTCAGGGTGAGGGGAGCAGCACGAGGGGTGGGGGGTCAGGGTGGGGGGGTCGGGATGGGGGGGGTAGGGGGTGGGGGGTCAGGGTGGGGGGGGTCAAGGTGCAGAGTACAGGGTGGGGGGGGTGAGGATGGGGGGCTCAGGGGGTGCCCAGCTCTGATCCCCCTCCCCCCCACTGTTCCTTGCCCCCCTCCCTCCTCCACCCCTGCAGGGCACCCAGGACCCCCCACCCACTGCCCCCCCCACAGCCGCCCCCACCCCTTCCAAAGGCTTCGGGGCCAACGACGAACTGAGCACGGCTGGGAGTGAGTGGGATTGGGATTGGGATTGGGATTGGGATGGGGATGGGGATTGGGATTGGGATGGGATGGGAGTGAGTGAGATTGGGATCGGGGCGGGATTGGGATGGGATGGGATTGGGATGGGGATGGGGATGGGGATGGGGATGGGATGGGGATGGGATTGGGATTGGGATTGGGAATGGGATTGGGATTGGGATTGGGATTGGGATTGGGATTGGGATGGGATTGGGATGGGATTGGAATTGGGATTGGGATGGGATTGGGATGGCATGGGAGTGAGTGGGATTGGGATCGGGACGGGATTGGGATTGGGATTGGGATTGGTATTGGGATTCGGATTGGGATGGGATGGGATGGGATTGGGATGGGGATGGGATGGAATTGGGATGGGATTGGGACTGGGATGGGATCGGGATGGGATTGGGATTGGGGTTCGGATGGTATTGGTATTGGGATGGGATGAGATGGGAGTGAGTGGGATTGGGATTGGAACTGGGGTGGGATTGGAATTGGGATGGGATTGGGATGAGATATGGAATGGGATTGGGATGGGATTGGGATTGGATTGGGATGAGATGGGATTGGATTGGGATTGGGATGGGATTGGGAAGGGGAACAAGAACGGGAATGGGAATGGGATTGGGTTTGGGATGGGATTGGAATGAAATTGGGATTGGTAATGTAATGTAATGGGATTGGGATTCAGGATTTGGATTCGGGATTGGGATGGGATTGGGATTTGGATTGGGATGGGATTGGGAGAGGATGGGGATGGGATGGGCAGACGAGGTTGGATTAGGACGGGATGGGATTTAGGATTACGAAATCAGAACCCAATCCCAGTCAAACCCCAATCCCAATCCCATCCCGTTTTATTCCCATCCCCAATCTCAATCCCAATCACATCCCAATATGACCTTAATCGCATCCCATCCGAATCCCTTCCCCATCCCAGTCCAATTCCAGTTCCATCCCATTCCCACTCCAATCCCAATTCCATCCCCGTCCAAATCCCAGTCCCAATCCAAATCAAACAGTAATTCCATTCACACCACAATCCCAATCCCATCCCAAACCAATCCCAATCCCATCCCAAACCAATCCCAATCTCACCCCAATCCCAATCCCATCTCCATCCTCATCCCCATCCGATCCCAATTCCATCCCAATACCCTAATCCTAATCCAAATCCCAACTCCATCCAATCCCAACCAATCCCACCCCGATCCCAATCCCATC
>JAUMJL010002640.1:0-35000 GCA_033558185.1 Dromococcyx pavoninus
GGGGGGTCCCAGATTGGAGGTAAAGGGGGATGGGGTCCTGGTTTAGGGGGTCCCAGGGTGGTCCCAGTTTTGGGGGGGGTCCCGATGGGTTTACTGGATGGTCCGAGATGGGGGGGTCCCGGGGGGGTCCCAGATTGGAGGTAAAGGGAGGGTCTTGGGGCTTCCTGGTTTTGGGGGGATCCCGAGTGGGTCCCAGATTGGGAGTGAAGGGAGGGTCCCGGGGGTTCCTGGGTTTGGGGGGTCCCGGGGGTCCCAGATTGAGGGTAAAGGAAGGGTCCCGGGGGTTCCTGGTTTTGGGGGGTCCCAGATTGGGGGTAAAGGGAGGGTCCCAGGGGTTCCTGGGTTTAGGGGGTCCCGGGGGGTCCCAGATTGAGGGTAAAGGAAGGGTCCCGGGGGTTCTGGTTATGGGGGGTCCGGGGGGGGTCCCAGATTGGGGGTGAAGGGACGGTTCGAGGGGTTCCTGGGTTTGGGCGGTCCCGGGGGGTCCCAGATTGGGGGTAAAGGGAGGGTCCCAGGGGTTCCTGGCTTGGGAGGGTCCCGGGGGGTCCCAGATTGGGGGTCCGAGGGGGGGTCCCGGTTTGAGGGGGGGGGTTCTCATCTCGCCAGCACTCGCAGGCAATAGGCGGGGGGGATGTTGCCGAAGCCGCTCTCCCGGGGGGCCGTGGGGAGCAGCTCGGGGGGGTCCAGGGGCTGCAGCCTCAGGTGTTGCAGCACAGAGGTGAAGAAGAGGAAGAGCTCCTGGCTCGCCAGGGACTCCCCCAGGCACACGCGCTTTCCTGGGGGGCGGGGGGCAACGGGGAGGGGGGTCACGGGGGGGTCTGTGGGGGTCATTGAAGGGGACCTGGGATGGTCCCGGGGGGGTTGGAGGGGTTAAAGGGGTCCCTATGGGGTCCTGGGGGTCATTGGGGTGGTCGAGGAGGGTCCCAGGGGGTTGGAGGGGTTAAAGAGGTCCCCATGAGGTCCAAAGGGTCATTAAGGGGGTCCCTATGGGGTCCTGAGGGTCATTGAAGGGGGACCGGGGGGGGTCCAAGGGGATTTGGAGGGGTTAAAGGGGTCCCTATGTGGTCCTGGGGGGCATTGAGGGGGACCTGGGGGGGTCCCAGGGAGGTTTGGAGGGGTTAAAGGGGTCCCCATGGGGTCCAAGGGGTCGTTGAGGGGGTTAAGAGGGTCCCTATGGGGTCCTGGGGGGTGATGGGGGGGGCAAGGGCGGTCCTGGAGGGGTTAAGGGGGTCTCTATGGGGTCCAGGGGGGGCATTCGGGGGGTTAAGGGTGTCCCATGGGATACGAGGGGTTCGGAGGGGGGTCTAGGGGTGTCATTGAGAGGGGACCTTGGGGGGGTCTCAGGGGTGTTTGGAGGGGTTAAAGGGGTCCCTATGGGGTCCTGGGGGTCATTGGGGGAAGTCGAGGAGGGTCCCAAGGGGGTTGGAGGGGTTAAAGGGGTCCCCATGGGGTCCAAAGAGTCATTAAGGGGGTCCCTGTGGGGTCCTGAGGGTCATTGAAGGAGAACCTGGGGGGGTCCAAGAGGGGGTTTGGAGGGGTTAAAAGGGTCCCTATGGGGTCCTGGGGGACATTGGGGGGTACCTGGGGGGGGTCCCAGGGAGGTTTGGAGGGGTTAAAGGGGTCCCCATGGGGTCCAAGGGGTCGTTGAGGGGGTTAAGAGGGTTCCTGGGGGGTCCTGGGGGGTGATGGGGGGAGGCAAGGGCTGTCCTGTAGGGGTTAAAGGGGTCTCTATGGGGTCCTGGGGGTCATTGGGGGAGTCGAGGGGGGTCTGGACGTGTCATTGAGGGAAACCTGGGGGGGTCCCAGGGGGGTTTGGAAGGGTTAAAAAAGCCCCATCAGGTCCAAGGGGTCATTAAGGGGGTTCTGGTGCTGCTGCTTCTGGTTCTGGTTCGGGTTCTGGTGGTTCTGGTTCTGGTTCTAGTTCTGGTTCCGGTTCTGCTTCCGGTTCTGGGAGTTCTGGTTCTGGTTCACGTTCTGGTGGTTCTGGTTCTGGTGGTTCTGGTTCTGGTTCTGGTTCTGGTTCCGGTTCTGGTTCTGGTTCAGGTTCTGGTTCCGGTTCCGGTTCTGGTTCCGGTTCCGGTTCCGGTTCTGGTTCTAATTCTGGATCTGGTTCTGGTGGTTCTTGTTCTGGTTCTGGTTCTGGTTCTGGTTTTGGTTCTGGTTTTGGTTCTGGTTCTGGTTCTGGTTCTGGTTCTCGTGGTTCCGGTTCTGGTTCTGGTTCTGGTTCTGGTGGTTCTGGTTCTGCTTCTGGTTCTAGTTCTGGTTCTGGTTCTGGTTCTGGTTCTGGTTCTGGTGGTTATGGTTCTGGTTTCTGTTCTGGTTCTGGTTCTGGTGGTTCTGGTTCTGGTTCTGGTTCCGGTTCTGGTTCCGGTTCTGGTGGTTCTGGTTCTGGTTGTGGTTGTGGTTCTGGTTCTGGTGGTTCTGGTTCTGGTTCTGGTTCTGGTTCTGGTTCTGGTTCTGGTTCCGGTTCTGGTTCTGGTTCCGGTTCAAGTTCTGGTTCTGGTGCTGGTCCCGGTTCTGGTTCCGGTTCTGGTTCTGGTTCTGGTTCCGGTTCTGGTTCTGGTTCTGGTGGTTCTGGTTCTGGTTCTGGTTCCGGTTCTGGTTCTGGTTTTGGTTCTCGTTTTGGTTCGGGTTCTGGTTCGGGTTCTGGTGGTTCTGGTTCTGGTTCTGGTTCCGGTTCTGGTTCTGGTTCGGGTTCTGGTTCTGGTTCTGGTTCTGGTGGTTCTGGTTCTGGTTCTGGTTCTGGTTCTGGTTCTGGTGGTTCTGGTTCTGGTTCTGGTTCTGGTTCTGGTTCTAGTTCTGCTGGTTCTGGTTCTGGTTCTGGTTCTGGTTCTGGTTCTGGTTCTGGTTCTGGTTCCGGTTCCGGTTCCGGTTCCGGTTCTGGTTCTGGTTCTGGTTGTGGTTGTGGTTCTGGTGGTTCAGGTTCTGGTTCCGGTTCTGGTTCTGGTTTTGGTGGTTCTGGTTCTGGTTCCGCTTCTGGTTCTCGTTCCGGTTCCGGTTCTGGTTCTGGTTCTGGTTCTGGTGGTTCTGGTTCTGGTTCAGGTTGTGGTTCTGGTTCTGGTTCCGGTTCTGGTTCTGGTTCTGATTCTGGTCGTTCTGGTTCTGGTTCCGGTTCCGGTTCTGGTTCTGGTGCTGGTCCCGGTTCTGGTTCTGGTTCTGGTTCCGGTTCTGGTTCTGGTTCTGGTGGTTCTGGTTCTGGTGGTTCTGGTTCTGGTTCCGGTTCCCGTTCCGGTTCTGGTTCTGGTTCTGGTTCTGGTGGTTCTGGTTCTGCTTCTGCTTCTGTTTCTGGTTCTGGTGTTTCTGGTTCTGGTTCTGCTTCTGGTTCTGGTTGTGGTGGTTCTGGTTCTGGTTCTGGTTCTGGTTCTGGTTCTGCTGGTTCTGGTTCTGGTTCTGGTGCTGATTCTGGTTCTGGTTCTGGTTCCGGTTCCGGTTCCGGTTCTGGTTCTGGTTCTGGTGGTTCTGGTTCTGGTTCCGGTTCTGGTTCTGGTTCTGGTTCTTGTTCTCGTTCTGGTTCTGGTGGTTCTGGTTCCGGTTCTGGTTCTGGTTCTGTTTCCGGTTCCGGTTCTGGTTCTGGTTCCGGTTCTGGTCCCGGATCTGGTTCTGGTGCTGGTCCCGGTTCTGGTTCTGGTTCTGGTTCTGGTTCCGGTTCCGGTTCTGGTTCTGGTTCTGGTTCTGGTTCTGGTAGTTCCGGTTCTGGTTCTGATGGTTCCGGTTCTGGTTCTGGTTCTGGTTCTGGTTCTGGTTCTGGTTCTGGTTCTGGTTCTGGTGGTTCTGGTTCTGGTTCTGGTTCTGGTTCTGGTTCTGGTTCTGGTTCTGATGGTTCTGGTTCTGGTTCTGGTTCTGGTTCTGGTTCTGGTTCTGGTTCTGATTCTGGTTCTGGTTCCGGTTCCGGTTCTGGTTCTGGTTCTGGTCCCGGTTCTGGTTCCGGTTCTGGTTCTGTTTCTGGTTCCGGTTCTGGTTCTGGTTCTGGTGGTTCTGGTTCTGGTTCTGGTTCTGGTTCTGGTTCTGGTTCTGGTTCTAGTGGTTCTGGTTCTGGTTCTGGTTCCGGTTCTGGTTCTGGTTCTGGTTCTGGTTCTGGTGGTTCTGGTTTTGGTTCTGGTTCTGGTTCCGGTACTCGTACTGGTTCTGATTCTGGTTCCGGTTCCGGTTCTGGTTCTGGTTCTGGTTCTGGTTCTGGTTCTGGTTCCGGTTCTGGTTCTGGTTCTGGTTCCTGTTCTAGTTCCGGTTCTGGTTCTGGTTCTGGTTCTGGTTCTGGTTGTACTGGTTCTGGTTCCGGTGTTGGTTCTGATTCTGTTGGTTCTGGTTCTGGTTCCGGTTCCTGTTCTGGTTCTGGTTCTGGTTCTGGTTCTGGTTCTGGTTCTGGTTCTGGTTCCGGTTCTGGTTCCGGTTCCGGTTCCGGTTCCGGTTCTGGTTCTGGTTCTGGTTCTGGTTCTGGTTCCGGTTCCGGTTCTGGTTCTGGTTCTGGTTCTGGTGGTTCTGGTTCTGGTTCTGGTTCTGGTTCCGATTCTGGTTCCGGTTCTGGTTGTGGTTCTGGTTCTGGTTCTGGTTCCGGTTCCGGTTCTGGTTCTGGTGCTGGTCCCGGTTCTGGTTCGGGTTCTGGTTCTGGTGCTGGTTCCGGTTCTGGTTCTGGTTCTGGTTCCAGTTCCGGTTCTGGTTCTGGTGGTTCTGGTTCTGGTTCTGGTTCTAGTGGTTCTGGTTCTGGTTCTGGTTCCGGTTCTGGTTCTGGTTCTGGTTTAGGTGGTTCTGGTTCTGGTTCTGGTTCCGGTTCTGGTTCTGGTTCTGGTTCTGGTTCTGGTTCTGGTGGTACTGGTTCTGGTTCCCGTTTTGGTTCTGATTCTGGTTGTTCTGGTTCTGGTTCCGGTTCTGGTTCTGGTTCTGGTTCTGGTTCCGGTTCTGGTTCCGGTTCCGGTTCCGGTTCCGGTTCTGGTTCCGGTTCTGGTTCTGGTTCTGGTTCTGGTTCTGGTTCCGGTTCCGCTTCTGGTTCTGATTCTGATTCTGGTTCTGGTGGTTCTGGTTCTGGTTCTGGTTCTGGTTCTGGTTCTGGTTCTGGTTCCGGTTCTGGTTCCGGTTCCGGTTCCGGTTCCGGTTCTGGTTCCGGTTCTGGTTCTGGTTCTGGTTCTGGTTCTGGTTCCGGTTCCGCATCTGGTTCTGATTCTGATTCTGGTTCTGGTGGTTCTGGTTCTGGTTCTGGTTCTGGTTCTGGTTCTGGTTCTGGTTCCGGTTCTGGTTCCGGTTCCGGTTCTGGTTCTGGTTCCGGTTCCGGTTCTGGTTCTGGTGCAGGTCCCGGTTCTGGTTCTGGTTCTGGTTCTGGTTCTGGTTCTGGTGGTTCTGGTTCTGGTTCTGGTTCCGGTTCTGGTTTCGGTTCCGGTTCTGGTTCTGGTTCTGGTTCTGGTTCTGGTTCTGGTTCTGGTTCTGGTGGTTCTGGTTCTGGTTCTGGTTCTGGCTCTGGTTCTGGTTCTGATTCTCGTGGTTCTGGTTCTGGTTCTGGTTCTGGTTGTGGTTCTCGTTCTGGTTCTGGTGGTTCTGGTTCTGGTTCTGGTGGTTCTGGTTCTGGTTCTGGTTCTGGTTCCGGTTCTGGTTCTGGTTCTGGTGGTTCTGGTTCTGGTTCTGGTTCCGGTTCTGGTTCTGGTTCCGCTTCCGGTTCTGGTTCTGGTTCTGGTTCTGGTTCTGGTTCTGGTTCTGGTGGTTCTGGTTCTGGTTCTGGTTCTGGTTCTGGTTCTGGTTCTGGTTCTGGTGGTTCCGGTTCTGGTTTTGGTTCCGGTTCTGGTTCTGGTTCTGGTGGTTCTGGTTCTGGTTCTGGTTCTGGTTCTGGTTCTGGTTCTGGTTTTGGTTTTTGTTCTGGTGGTTCCGGTTCTGGTTTTGGTTTCGGTTCTGGTTCTGGTTCTGGTGGTTCTGGTTCTGGTTCTGGTTCTGGTTCTGGTTCTGGTTCTGGTTCTGGTTCTGGTTCTGGTTCTGGTGGTTCCGGTTCTGGTTCTGGTTCTGGTTCTGGTTCTGGTTCTGGTTCTGGTGGTTCTGGTTCTGGTTCTGGTTACAGTATCACAGTATCACAGTATGACAAGGTTGGAAAGGACCTCTGAGATCATCAAGTCCAACGTATAACCCAACACTAACACCAACCATCATCTAAACCATGGCACTCAGTGCCACATCCAATCTCCCCTTAAACACCTCCAGGGTCGGCGACTCCACCACCTCCCTGGGCAACGCATTCCAATGGCCAATCACCCTTTCAGTAAAGAACTTCTTCCTCACATCAAGCCTAAACTTTCCCTGACGTAGCTTGAGTCCATGCCCTCTTGTTCTGTCACTGGTCACCTGAGAGAAGAGACCAACCCCTGACCGACTACAACCTCCTTTCAGGTAGCTGTAGAGAGCAATGAGGTCTCCCCTGAGCCTCCTCTTCTTTAGACTAAACAGCCCCAACTCCCTCAGTCGTTCCTCATAGGGCTTATGCTCCAGCCCCTTTACCATCTTCGTTGCCCTCCTCTGAACACATTCCAGTATCCTGACATCTTTCCCAAACTGGGGGGCCCAGAACTGTACACAGTATTCCAGATGAGGTCTGACTAGTGCCGAGTACAGGGGGACGATAACTTCTCTGGTTCTGCTCACCACACTATTCCTGATGCAGGTCAGAATGCCATTGGCCTTCTTGGCCACCTGGGCACACTGCTGGCTCATGTTGAGCTTCCTGTCAACCAGCACTCCCAGGTCCCTTTCTGCCTCACTACTCTCCAGCCACTCTGTCCCCAGTCTGTAGCTCTGCATGGGATTGTTGTGTCCAAAATGAAGTACCCGACATTTGGACTTATTAAACATCATCCCATTGGAATCGGCCCATCTCTCCAATCTGTCCAGGTCCCTCTGCAGGGCCATCCTACCCTCTAACAGATCAACCCTTCTTCCCAGTTTGGTATCATCAGCAAACTTGCTGATGATGGACTCAATCCCCTCATCCAGATCATCTATAAAGATATTAAACAGGACCGGACCGGTTCTAGTTCTGGTGGTTCTGGTTCTGGTTCTCGTTCTGGTTCTGGTTCTGGTTCTGGTTCTAGTGGTTCTGGTTCTGGTTCTGGTTCTGGTTCTGGTTTTGGTTCTGGTGGTTCTGGTTCTGGTACTGTTTCTGGTTCTGGTTCCGGTTCCGGTTCCGGTTCTGGTTCTGGTTCCGGTTCTGGTTCTGGTTCTGGTTCTGGTTCCGGTTCTTGTTCCGGTTCTGATTCTGGTTCTGGTTCTTGTTCTGGTGGTGCTGGTTCTGGTTCCGGTTTTGGTTCTTATTCTGGTGGTTCTGGTTCTGGTTTCGGTTCCGGTTCTGGTTCTGGTTCTGGTTCTGCTTCTGGTTCTGGTTCCGGTTCCGGTTCCGGTTCCGGTTCTGGTTCTGGTTCTGGTTCTGGTTCTAGTTCTGGTTCCGGTTCTGGTTCTGGTTCTGATTCTGGTTCTAATGGTTCTGGTTCTGGTTCTGGTTCTGGTTCCTGTTCTGGTTCCGGTTCTGGTTGTGGTTCTGGTTGTGGTTCTGGTTGTGGTTCTGGTTCTGGTTCTGGTTCCGGTTCCGGTTCTGGTTTTGGTGCTGGTCCCGGTTCCGGTTCCGGTTCCGGTTCTGGTTCTGGTTCTGGTTCCGCTTCTGGTTCTGGTTCTGGTGAGTCTGGTTCTGGTTGTGGTTGTGGTTCTGTTTCTGGTTCTGGTTCTGGTTCTGGTGGTTCTGGTTCTAGTTCTGGTTCTGGTTCTTGTTCCGGTTCCGGTTCTGGTTCTAGTTCTGATTCTGGTTCTGGTGGTACTGGTTCTGGTTCTGGTTCTGGTACCGGTTCCGGTTCCGGTTCTGGTTCTGGTTCTGGTTCTGGTTCTGGTTCCGGTTCCGGTTCTGGTTCTGGTGCTGGTTCCGGTTCTGGTTCCGATTCTGGTTCTGGTGCTGGTTCCGGTTCTGGTTCTGGTTCTGGTTCCGGTTCCGGTTCTGGTTCTGGTTCTGATGGTTCTGGTTCTGGTTCTGGTTCTGGTTCTGGTTCTAGTGGTTCTGGTTCTGGTTCTGGTTCCGGTTCTGGTTCTGGTTCTGGTTCTGGTGGTTCTGGTTCTGGTTCTGGTACTGGTTCTGGTTCTTGTTCCGGTTCAGGTTCTGGTTCTGGTTCTGGTTCCGGTTCTGGTTCTGGTTCTGGTTCCGGTTCTAGTTCCGGTTCTGGTTCTGGTTCTGGTTCTGGTTCTGGTTCTGGTTCTGGTTCTGGTGGTTCTGGTTCTGGTTCTGGTTCTGGTTCTGGTTCCGGTTCTGGTTCCGGTTCCGGTTCTGATTCTGGTTGTGGTTCTGGTTCTGCTTCCGGTTCCGGTTCTGGTTCTGGTGCTGGTCCCGGTTCTGGTTCTGGTTCTGGTTCCGGTTCTGGTTCTGGTTCTGGTGGTTCTGGTTGTGGTTGTGGTTGTGGTTCTGGTTCTGGTTCTGGTTCTGGTTCTGGTTCTGGTTCTGGTTCTGGTGGTTCTGGTTCTGGTTCTGGTTCCGGTTCTGGTTCTGGTTCTGGTTCTGGTTCTGGTTCTGGTGGTTCTGGTTCTGGTTCTGGTTCTGGTTCTGGTTCTGATTCTGGTGGTTCTGGTTCTGGTTCTGGTTCTGGTTCTGGTTCTGGTTCTGGTTCTGGTTCTGGTTCTGGTTCTGATTCTGGTGGTTCTGGTTCTGGTTCTGGTTCTGGTTCCGGTTCTGGTTCTGGTTCTGGTGGTTCTGGTTCTGGTTCTGGTTCTGGTTCCGGTTCCGGTTCCGGATCTGGTTATGGTTCTGGTTCTGGTTCCGGTGGTTCTGGTTCTGGTTCTGGTTCTGGTTCTGGTTCTGGTTCTGGTTCTGGTTCTGGTGGTTCCGGTTCTGGTTTTGGTTCCGGTTCTGGTTCTGGTTCCGGTTCTGGTTCTGGTTCTGCTTCTGCTTCTGCTTCTGGTTCCGGTTCTTGTTCCGGTTCTGGTTGTGGTTCTGGTTCTGGTTCTGGTGGTACTGGTTCTGGTTCCGGTTTTGGTTCTGATTCTGGTGGTTCTGGTTCTGGTTCCAGTTCCGGTTCTGGTTCTGGTTCTGGTTCCGGTTCTGGTTCCGGTTCCGGTTCCGGTTCTGGTTCTGGTTCTGGTTCTGGCTCCATTTCCGGTTCTAGTTCTGGTTCTGGTTCTGATTCTGGTTCTGGTGGTTCTGGTTCCGGTTCTGGTTCTGGTTCCGGTTCTGGTTCCGGTTCTGTTTCCGGTTCTGGTTGTGGTTCTGGTTCTGGTTCTGCTTCTGCTTCTGGTTCTGGTTCTGGTTCCGGTTCCTGTTCTGGTTCTGGTGCTGGTCCCGGTTCTGGTTCCGGTTCTGGTTCTGGTTCCGGTTCCGGTTCTGGTTCTGGTGATTCTGGTTCTGGTTCTGGTTCTGGTTCTGGTTCTGGTTCTGGTTCTGGTGGTTCTGGTGGTTCTGGTTCTAGTTCTGGTTCTGGTTCGGGTTCTGGTTCAGGTTCCGGTTCCGGTTCTGGTTCTGGTTCTGATTCTGGTTCTGGTGGTACTGGTTCTGGTTCTGGTTCTGGTTCTGGTTCCGGTTCTGGTTCCGGTTCTGTTTCTGGTTCTGGTTCCGGTTCTGGTTCCGGTTCTGGTTCTGGTGCTGGTTCCGGTTCTGGTTGTGGTTCTTCTTCTGGTTCCGGTTCTGGTTCTGGTTCTGGTTCTGGTTCTGGTTCCGGTTCTGGTTCCGGTTCTGGTTCTGGTGGTTCTTGTTCTGGTTCTGGTTCTTGTTCCGGTTCCGGTTCTGATTCTGGTTCTGGTTTTTGTTCCGGTTCCGGTTCTGGTTCTGGTTCTGGTTCTGGTTCCGGTTCTGGTTCTGGTTCTGGTTCCGGTTCTAGTTCCGGTTCTGGTTCTGGTTCTGGTTCTGGTTCTGGTTCTGGTGGTACTGGTTCTGGTTCCGGTTTTGGTTCTGATTCTGGTGGTTCTGGTTCTGGTTCCGGTTCCGGTTCTGGTTCTGGTTCTGGTTCTGGTTCTGGTTCCGGTTCTGGTTCCGGTTCCGGTTTCGGTTCTGGTTCTGGTTCTGGTTCTGGTTCTGGTTCCGTTTCTGGTTATGGTTCTGATTCTGGTTCTGGTGGTTCTCGTTCTGTTTCTGGTTCTGGTTCCGGATCTGGTTCCGGTTCTGGTTCTGGTTCTGGTTCTGGTTCTGGTTCTGGTTCCGGTTCCGGTTCTGGTTCTGGTGCTGGTCCCGGTTCTGGTTCCGGTTCTGGTTCTGGTGGTTCTGGTTCCGGTTCTGGTTTTGGTTCTGGTGATTCTGGTATTGGTTGTGGTTCTGGTTCTGGTTCTGGTTCTGGTTCTGGTTCTGGTTCTGGTTCTGGTTCTGGTGGTTCTGGTTCTAGTTCTGGTTCTGGTTCTGGTTCCGGTTCCGGTTCTGGTTCTGGTTCTGATTCTGGTTCTGGTGGTACTGGTTCTGGTTCTGGTTCTGGTTCTGGTTCCGGTTCTGGTTCCGGTTCTGGTTCTGGTTCTGGTTCTGGTTCTGGTTCTGGTTCTGTTTCTGTTTCTGGTTCTGGTTCCGGTTCTGGTGGTTCTGGTTCCGGTTCTGGTTCTGGTTCTGGTTCTGGTGGTTCTGGTTCTGGTTCTGGTACTGGTTCTGGTTCTGGTTCCGGTTCCGGTTCTGGTTCTGGTTCTGGTTCTGGTGGTTCTGGTTGTGGTTGTGGTTGTGGTTGTGGTTGTGGTTGTGGTTGTGGTTCTGGTTCTGGTGGTTCTGGTTCTGGTTCTGGTTCCGGTTCTGGTTCCGGTTCAGGTTCTGGTTCTGGTTCTGGTTCTGGTTCTGGTGGTTCTGGTTCTGGTTCTGGTTCTGGTTCTGGTTCTGGTTCTGGTTCTGGTTCTGATTCTGGTGGTTCTGGTTCTGGTTCTGGTTCTGGTTCTGGTTCTGCTTTTGGTTCTGGTTCTGGTTCTGATTCTGGTGGTTCTGTTTCTGGTTCTGGTTACAGTATCACAGTATCACAGTATGACAAGGTTGGAAAGGACCTCTGAGATCATCAAGTCCAACGTATAACCCAACACTAACACCAACCATCATCTAAACCATGGCACTCAGTGCCACATCCAATCTCCCCTTAAACACCTCCAGGGTCGGCGACTCCACCACCTCCCTGGGCAACGCATTCCAATGGCCAATCACCCTTTCAGTAAAGAACTTCTTCCTCACATCAAGCCTAAACTTTCCCTGACGTAGCTTGAGTCCATGCCCTCTTGTTCTGTCACTGGTCACCTGAGAGAAGAGACCAACCCCTGACCGACTACAACCTCCTTTCAGGTAGCTGTAGAGAGCAATGAGGTCTCCCCTGAGCCTCCTCTTCTTTAGACTAAACAGCCCCAACTCCCTCAGTCGCTCCTCATAGGGCTTATGCTCCAGCCCATTTACCATCTTCGTTGCCCTCCTCTGAACACATTCCAGTATCCTGACATCTTTCCCAAACTGGGGTCCCAGAACTGTACACAGTATTCCAGATGAGGTCTGACTAGTGCCGAGTACAGGGGGACGATAACTTCTCTGGTTCTGCTCACCACACTATTCCTGATGCAGGTCAGAATGCCATTGGCCTTCTTGGCCACCTGGGCACACTGCTGGCTCATGTTGAGCTTCCTGTCAACCAGCACTCCCAGGTCCCTTTCTGCCTCACTACTCTCCAGCCACTCTGTCCCCAGTCTGTAGCTCTGCATGGGATTGTTGTGTCCAAAATGAAGTACCCGACATTTGGACTTATTAAACATCATCCCATTGGAATCGGCCCATCTCTCCAATCTGTCCAGGTCCCTCTGCAGGGCCATCCTACCCTCTAACAGATCAACCCTTCTTCCCAGTTTGGTATCATCAGCAAACTTGCTGATGATGGACTCAATCCCCTCATCCAGATCATCTATAAAGATATTAAACAGGACCGGATCGGTTCTAGTTCTGGTGGTTCTGGTTCTGGTCCAGGTTCTGGTTCTGGTTCTGGCGATTCTGGTTCTAGTTGTGGTTGTGGTTCTGGTTCTGGTTCTGGTTCTGATTCTGGTTCTGGTGGTACTGGTTCTGGTTCTGGTTCTGGTTCTGGTTCCGGTTCTGGTTCTGGTTCTGGTTCTGGTTCTGGTTCAGGTTCCGGTTCTGGTTCTGGTGCTGGTTCCGGTTCTGGTTCCGGTTCTGGTTCTGGTGCTGGTTCCGGTTCTGGTTCTGGTTCCGGTTCCGGTTCTGGTTCTGGTTCTGGTGGTTCTGGTTCTGGTTCTGGTTCTGGTTCTGGTTCTGGTTCCGGTTCTGGTTCTGGTTCTGGTGGTTCTGGTTCTGGTTCTGGTACTGGTTCTGGTTCTGGTTCCGGTTCCGGTTCTGGTTCTGGTTCTGGTTCTGGTTCCGGTTCTGGTTCTGGTTCTGGTTCCGGTTCTAGTTCCGGTTCTGGTTCTGGTTCTGGTTCTGGTTCTGGTTCTGGTGGTACTGGTTCTGGTTCCGGTTTTGGTTCTGATTCTGGTGGTTCTGGTTCTGGTTCCGGTTCCGGTTCCGGTTCTGGTTCTGGTTCTGGTTCTGGTTCCGGTTCTGGTTCCGGTTCCGGTTCCGGTTCTGGTTCTGGTTCTGGTTCTGGTTCCGTTTCCGGTTTTGGTTCTGGTTCTGGTTCTCGTTCTGGTTCTGGTGGTTCTGGTTCTGGTTCTGGTTCTGGTTCCGGTTCCGGTTCCGGTTCTGGTTGTGGTTGTGGTTCTGGTTCTAGTTCTGGTTCTGGTTCCGGTTCCGGTTCTGGTTCTGGTGCTGGTCCCGGTTCTGGTTCCGCTTCTGGTTCTGGTTCTGGTTCTGGTTCCGGTTCTGGTTCTGGTGATTCTGGTTCTGGTTGTGGTTCTGGTTGTGGTTCTGGTTCTGGTTCTGGTTCTGGTTCTGGTGGTTCTGGTTCTAGTTCTGTTTCTGGTTCTGGTTCCGGTTCCGGTTCTGGTTCTGGTTCTGATTCTGGTTCTGGTGGTACTGCTTCTGGTCCTGGTTCCGGTTCTGGTTCTGGTTCTGGTTCTGGTTCTGGTTCTAGGTCTGGTTCTGGTTCTGGTTCTGGTTCTGGTTCCCGTTCCGGTTCTGGTTCTGGTGCTGGTTCCGGTTCTCGTTCCGGTTCTGGTTCTGGTGCTGGTTCCGGTTCTGGTTCTGGTTCCGGTTCCGGTTCTGGTTCTGGTTCTGGTTCTGGTTCTGGTTCTGGTTCTAGTGGTTCTGGTTCTGGTTCTGGTTCCGGTTCCGGTTCTGGTTCTGGTTCTGGTTCTGGTGGTTCTGGTTCTGGTTCTGGTTCTGGTTCTGGTGGTTCTGGTTCCGGTTCTGGTTCTGGTTCCGGTTCTGGTTCCGGTTCTGTTTCCTGTTCTGGTTGTGGTTCTGGGTCTGGTTCTGGTTCTGCTTCTGGTTCTGGTTCTGGTTCCGGTTCCGGTTCTGGTTCTGGTGCTGGTCCCGGTTCTGGTTCCGGTTCTGGTTCTGGTTCTGGTGATTCTGGTTCTGGTTCTGGTTCTGGTTCTGGTTCTGGTTCTGGTTCTGGTGGTTCTGGTGGTTCTGGTTCTAGTTCTGGTTCTGGTTCGGGTTCTGGTTCAGGTTCCGGTTCCGGTTCTGGTTCTGGTTCTGATTCTGGTTCTGGTGGTACTGGTTCTGGTTCTGGTTCTGGTTCTGGTTCCGGTTCTGGTTCCGGTTCTGTTTCTGGTTCTGGTTACGGTTCTGGTTCCAGTTCTGGTTCTGGTGCTGGTTCCGGTTCTGGTTGTGGTTCTTCTTCTGGTTCCGGTTCTGGTTCTGGTTCTGGTTCTGGTTCTGGTTCCGGTTCTGGTTCTGGTTCTGGTTCTGGTGGTTCTTGTTCTGGTTCTGGTTCTTGTTCCGGTTCCGGTTCTGATTCTGGTTCTGGTTTTTGTTCCGGTTCCGGTTCTGGTTCTGGTTCTGGTTCTGGTTCCGGTTCTGGTTCTGGTTGTGGTTCCGGTTCTAGTTCCGGTTCTGGTTCTGGTTCTGGTTCTGGTTCTGGTTCTGGTGGTACTGGTTCTGGTTCCGGTTTTGGTTCTGATTCTGGTGGTTCTGGTTCTGGTTCCGGTTCCGGTTCTGGTTCTGGTTCTGGTTCTGGTTCTGGTTCCGGTTCTGGTTCCGGTTCCGGTTTCGGTTCTGGTTCTGGTTCTGGTTCTGGTTCTGGTTCCGTTTCTGGTTATGGTTCTGATTCTGGTTCTGGTGGTTCTCGTTCTGTTTCTGGTTCTGGTTCCGGATCTGGTTCCGGTTCTGGTTGTGGTTCTGGTTCTGGTTCTGGTTCTGGTTCCGGTTCCGGTTCTGGTTCTGGTGCTGGTCCCGGTTCTGGTTCCGGTTCTGGTTCTGGTGGTTCTGGTTCCGGTTCTGGTTTTGGTTCTGGTGATTCTGGTATTGGTTGTGGTTCTGGTTCTGGTTCTGGTTCTGGTTCTGGTTCTGGTTCTGGTTCTGGTTCTGGTTCTGGTTCTGGTGGTTCTGGTTCTAGTTCTGGTTCTGGTTCTGGTTCCGGTTCCGGTTCTGGTTCTGGTTCTGATTCTGGTTCTGGTGGTACTGGTTCTGGTTCTGGTTCTGGTTCTGGTTCCGGTTCTGGTTCCGGTTCTGGTTCTGGTTCTGGTTCTGGTTCTGGTTCTGTTTCTGGTTCTGGTTCCGGTTCTGGTGGTTCTGGTTCCGGTTCTGGTTCTGGTTCTGGTTCTGGTGGTTCTGGTTCTGGTTCTGGTACTGGTTCTGGTTCTGGTTCCGGTTCCGGTTCTGGTTCTGGTTCTGGTTCTGGTGGTTCTGGTTGTGGTTGTGGTTGTGGTTGTGGTTGTGGTTCTGGTTCTGGTTCTGGTTCTGGTTCTGGTGGTTCTGGTTCTGGTTCTGGTTCCGGTTCTGGTTCCGGTTCCGGTTCAGGTTCTGGTTCTGGTTCTGGTTCTGGTTCTGGTGGTTCTGGTTCTGGTTCTGGTTCTGGTTCTGGTTCTGGTTCTGGTTCTGGTTCTGGTTCTGATTCTGGTGGTTCTGGTTCTGGTTCTGGTTCTGGTTCTGGTTCTGGTTCTGCTTTTGGTTCTGGTTCTGGTTCTGATTCTGGTGGTTCTGTTTCTGGTTCTGGTTACAGTATCACAGTATCACAGTATGACAAGGTTGGAAAGGACCTCTGAGATCATCAAGTCCAACGTATAACCCAACACTAACACCAACCATCATCTAAACCATGGCACTCAGTGCCACATCCAATCTCCCCTTAAACACCTCCAGGGTCGGCGACTCCACCACCTCCCTGGGCAACGCATTCCAATGGCCAATCACCCTTTCAGTAAAGAACTTCTTCCTCACATCAAGCCTAAACTTTCCCTGACGTAGCTTGAGTCCATGCCCTCTTGTTCTGTCACTGGTCACCTGAGAGAAGAGACCAACCCCTGACCGACTACAACCTCCTTTCAGGTAGCTGTAGAGAGCAATGAGGTCTCCCCTGAGCCTCCTCTTCTTTAGACTAAACAGCCCCAACTCCCTCAGTCGCTCCTCATAGGGCTTATGCTCCAGCCCCTTTACCATCTTCGTTGCCCTCCTCTGAACACATTCCAGTATCCTGACATCTTTCCCAAACTGGGGTCCCAGAACTGTACACAGTATTCCAGATGAGGTCTGACTAGTGCCGAGTACAGGGGGACGATAACTTCTCTGGTTCTGCTCACCACACTATTCCTGATGCAGGTCAGAATGCCATTGGCCTTCTTGGCCACCTGGGCACACTGCTGGCTCATGTTGAGCTTCCTGTCAACCAGCACTCCCAGGTCCCTTTCTGCCTCACTACTCTCCAGCCACTCTGTCCCCAGTCTGTAGCTCTGCATGGGATTGTTGTGTCCAAAATGAAGTACCCGACATTTGGACTTATTAAACATCATCCCATTGGAATCGGCCCATCTCTCCAATCTGTCCAGGTCCCTCTGCAGGGCCATCCTACCCTCTAACAGATCAACCCTTCTTCCCAGTTTGGTATCATCAGCAAACTTGCTGATGATGGACTCAATCCCCTCATCCAGATCATCTATAAAGATATTAAACAGGACCGGACCGGTTCTAGTTCTGGTGCTTCTGGTTCTGGTTCTGGTTCTGGTTCTGGTTCTGGTTCCGGTTCCGGTTCCGGTTCTGGTTCTGGTTCTGGTAGTTCTGGTTCCGGTTCTGGTTCTGGTTCTGGTGGTTCTGGTGGTTCTGGTTCCGGTTCTGATTCTGGTTCTCGTTCTGGTTCTGGTGGTTCTGGTTCTGGTTCCGGTTCCGGTTCTGGTTCTGGTTCTGGTTCGGGTTCCGGTTCCGGTTCTGGTTCCGGTTCTGGTTCTGGTAGTTATGGTTCCGGTTCTGGTTCTGGTTCTGGTTCCGGTTCTGGTTCTCGTTCTGGTTCTGGTGGTTCTGGTTCTGGTTCCGGTTCCGGTTCTGGTTCTGGTTCTGGTTCTGGTTCCGGTTCTGGTTCTGGTTATGGTTCCGGTTCCGGTTCTAGTTCCGGTTCTGGTTCTGGTTCCGGTTCTGGTTCTGGTTCTGGTGATTCTGGTTCTGGTTCTGGTTCTGGTTCTGGTTCCGGTTCCGGTTCCGGTTCTGGTTCTGGTTCTGGTAGTTCTGGTTCCGGTTCTGGATCTGGTTCTGGTGGTTCTGGTTCTGGTTCCGGTTCTGATACTGGTTCTCGTTCTGGTTCTGGTTCCGGTTCCGGTTCTGGTTCTGGTTCTGGTTTTGGTTCCGGTTCTGGTTCTGGTTCTGGTTCTGGTTCTGGTTCTGGTTCCAGTTCCGGTTCTGGTTCTGGTTCTGGTTCTGGTAGTTCTGGTTCAGGTTCTGGTTCTGGTTCTGGTGGTTCTGGTTCTGGTTCCGGTTCTGGTTCTGGTTCTCTTTCTGGTTCTGGTGGTTCTGGTTCTGGTTCCGGTTCCGGTTCCGGTTCTGGTTCTGGTTCTGGTCCAGGTTCTGGTTCTGGTTCTGGCGATTCTGGTTCTAGTTGTGGTTGTGGTTCTGGTTCTGGTTCTGGTTCTGATTCTGGTTCTGGTGGTACTGGTTCTGGTTCTGGTTCTGGTTCTGGTTCCGGTTCTGGTTCTGGTTCTGGTTCTGGTTCTGGTTCAGGTTCCGGTTCTGGTTCTGGTGCTGGTTCCGGTTCTGGTTCCGGTTCTGGTTCTGGTGCTGGTTCCGGTTCTGGTTCTGGTTCCGGTTCCGGTTCTGGTTCTGGTTCTGGTGGTTCTGGTTCTGGTTCTGGTTCTGGTTCTGGTTCTGGTTCTGGTTCTGGTTCTGGTTCCGGTTCTGGTTCTGGTTCTGGTGGTTCTGGTTCTGGTTCTGGTACTGGTTCTGGTTCTGGTTCCGGTTCCGGTTCTGGTTCTGGTTCTGGTTCTGGTTCCGGTTCTGGTTCTGGTTCTGGTTCCGGTTCTAGTTCCGGTTCTGGTTCTGGTTCTGGTTCTGGTTCTGGTGGTACTGGTTCTGGTTCCGGTTTTGGTTCTGATGCTGGTGGTTCTGGTTCTGGATCCGGTTCCGGTTCCGGTTCTGGTTCTGGTTCTGGTTCCGGTTCTGGTTCCGGTTCCGGTTCCGGTTCTGGTTCTGGTTCTGGTTCTGGTTCCGTTTCCGGTTTTGGTTCTGGTTCTGGTTCTCGTTCTGGTTCTGGTGGTTCTGGTTCTGGTTCTGGTTCTGGTTCCGGTTCCGGTTCCGGTTCTGGTTGTGGTTGTGGTTCTGGTTCTAGTTCTGGTTCTGGTTCCGGTTCCGGTTCTGGTTCTGGTGCTGGTCCCGGTTCTGGTTCCGGTTCTAGTTCTGGTTCTGGTTCCGGTTCTGGTTCTGGTTCTGGTGATTCTGGTTCTGGTTGTGGTTCTGGTTGTGGTTCTGGTTCTGGTTCTGGTTCTGGTTCTGGTGGTTCTGGTTCTAGTTCTGGTTCTGGTTCTGGTTCCGGTTCCGGTTCTGGTTCTGGTTCTGATTCTGGTTCTGGTGGTACTGCTTCTGGTCCTGGTTCCGGTTCTGGTTCTGGTTCTGGTTCTGGTTCTAGTTCTAGTTCTGGTTCTGGTTCTGGTTCTGGTTCCCGTTCCGGTTCTGGTTCTGGTGCTGGTTCCGGTTCTCGTTCCGGTTCTGGTTCTGGTGCTGGTTCCGGTTCTGGTTCTGGTTCCGGTTCCGGTTCTGGTTCTGGTTCTGGTTCTGGTTCTGGTTCTGGTTCTAGTGGTTCTGGTTCTGGTTCTGGTTCCGGTTCCGGTTCTGGTTCTGGTTCTGGTTCTGGTGGTTCTGGTTCTGGTTCTGGTTCTGGTACTGGTTCTGGTTCTGGTTCCGGTTCCGGTTCTGGTTCTGGTTATGGTTCTGGTTCCGGTTCTGGTTCTGGTTCTGGTTCCGGTTCTAGTTCCGGTTCTGGTTCTGGTTCTGGTTCTGGGTCTGGTTCTGGTGGTTCTGGTTCTGGTTCTGGTTCTGGTTCCGGTTCTGGTTCCGGTTCCGTTTCTGGTTCTGGTTCTGGTTCTGGTTCTGGTTCTGGTTCCGGTTCCGGTTCTGGTTCTGGTGCTGGTCCCGGTTCTGGTTCCGGTTCTGGTTCTGGTTCTGGTTCCGGTTCTGGTTCTGGTTCTGGTGGTTCTGGTTGTGGTTGTTGTTGTGGTTGTGGTTGTGGTTGTGGTTCTGGTTCTGGTTCTGGTTCTGGTGGTTCTGGTTCTGGTTCTGGTTCCGGTTCTGGTTCCGGTTCCGGTTCTGGTTCTGGTTCTGATTCTGGTTCTGGTTCTGGTTCTGGTTCTGGTTCTGGTTCTGGTTCTGATTCTGGTAGTTCTGGTTCTCGTTCTGGTTCTGGTTCCGGTTCTGGTTCTGGTTATGGTGGTTCTGGTTCTGGTTCTGGTTCTGGTGATTCTGGTTCTGGTTGTGGTTCTGGTTGTGGTTCTGGTTCTGGTTCTCGTTCTGGTTCTGGTGGTTCTGGTTCTAGTTCTGGTTCTGGTTCTGGTTTTGGTTCCGGTTCCGGTTCTGGTTCTGGTTCTGGTTCTGGTTCTGGTTCTGGTTCTGGTTCTGGTTCTGGTTCTGGTTCTGGTTTTGGTTCTGGTTCGGGTTCGGGTTCTGGTGGTTCCGGTTCTGGTTTTGGTTCCGGTTCTGGTTCTGGTGGTTCTGGTTCTGGTTCTGGTTCTGGTTCTGGTTCTGGTTCTGGTTCTGGTTCTGGTTCTGGTCATTCTGTTTCTGGTTCTGGTTACAGTATCACAGTATCACAGTATCACAGTATCACAGTATGACAAGGTTGGAAAGGACCTCTGAGATCATCAAGTCCAATGTATAACCCAACACTAACACCAACCATCATCTAAACCATGGCACTCAGTGCCACATCCAATCTCCCCTTAAACACCTCCAGGGTCGGCGACTCCACCACCTCCCTGGGCAACGCATTCCAATGGCCAATCACCCTTTCAGTAAAGAACTTCTTCCTCACATCAAGCCTAAACTTTCCCTGACGTAGCTTGAGTCCATGCCCTCTTGTTCTGTCACTGGTCACCTGAGAGAAGAGACCAACCCCTGACCGACTACAACCTCCTTTCAGGTAGCTGTAGAGAGCAATGAGGTCTCCCCTGAGCCTCCTCTTCTTTAGACTAAACAGCCCCAACTCCCTCAGTCGCTCCTCATAGGGCTTATGCTCCAGCCCATTTACCATCTTCGTTGCCCTCCTCTGAACACATTCCAGTATCCTGACATCTTTCCCAAACTGGGGGGCCCAGAACTGTACACAGTATTCCAGTTGAGGTCTGACTAGTGCCGAGTACAGGGGGACGATAACTTCTCTGGTTCTGCTCACCACACTATTCCTGATGCAGGCCAGAATGCCATTGGCCTTCTTGGCCACCTGGGCACACTGCTGGCTCATGTTGAGCTTCCTGTCAACCAGCACTCCCAGGTCCCTTTCTGCCTCACTACTCTCCAGCCACTCTGTACCCAGTCTGTAGCTCTGCATGGGATTGTTGTGTCCAAAATGAAGTACCCGACATTTGGACTTATTAAACATCATCCCATTGGAATCGGCCCATCTCTCCAATCTGTCCAGGTCCCTCTGCAGGGCCATCCTACCCTCTAACAGATCAACCCTTCTTCCCAGTTTGGTATCATCAGCAAACTTGCTGATGATGGACTCAATCCCCTCATCCAGATCATCTATAAAGATATTAAACAGGACCGGATCGGTTCTAGTTCTGGTGGTTCTGGTTCTGGTTCTGGGTCTGGTTCTGGTTCTGGTTCCGGTTCCGGTTCCGGTTCTGGTTCTGGTTCTGGTAGTTCTGGTTCCGGTTCTGGTTCTGGTTCTGGTGGTTCTGGTGGTTCTGGTTCTGGTATTGATTCTGGTTCTCGTTCTGGTTCTGGTTCTGGTTCTGGTTCTGGTTCTGGTTCTAGTGGTTCTGGTTCTGGTTCTGGTTCTGGTTCTGGTTCTGGTTTTGGTTCTGGTGGTTCTGGTTCTGGTACTGTTTCTGGTTCTGGTTCCGGTTCCGGTTCCGGTTCTGGTTCTGGTTCCGGTTCTGGTTCTGGTTCTGGTTCTGGTTCCGGTTCTTGTTCCGGTTCTGATTCTGGTTCTGGTTCTGGTTCTGGTGGTGCTGGTTCTGGTTCCGGTTTTGGTTCTTATTCTGGTGGTTCTGGTTCTGGTTTCGGTTCCGGTTCTGCTTCTGGTTCTGGTTCCGGTTCCGGTTCCGGTTCCGGTTCTGGTTCTGGTTCTGGTTCTGGTTCTGGTTCGGGTTCCGGTTCTGGTTCTGGTTCTGATTCTGGTTCTAATGGTTCTGGTTCTGGTTCTGGTTCTGGTTCTGGTTCTGGTTCCTGTTCTGGTTCCGGTTCTGGTTGTGGTTCTGGTTGTGGTTCTGGCTGTGGTTCTGGTTCTGGTTCTGGTTCCGGTTCCGGTTCTGGTTTTGGTGCTGGTCCCGGTTCCGGTTCCGGTTCCGGTTCTGGTTCTGGTTCTGGTTCCGGTTCTAGTTCCGGTTCTGGTTCTGGTTCTGGTTCTGGGTCTGGTTCTGGTGGTTCTGGTTCTGGTTCTGCTTCTGGTTCCGGTTCTGGTTCCGGTTCTAGTTCCGGTTCTGGTTCTGGTTCTGGTTCTGGTGGTACTGGTTCTGGTTCCGGTTTTGGTTCTGGTGGTTCTGGTTCTGGTTCCGGTTCCGGTTCTGGTTCTGGTTCTGGTGGTTCTGGTTCTGGTTCTGGTTCTGGTTCTGGTTCTGGTTCCGGTTCTGGTTCTGGTTCTGGTGGTTCTGGTTCTGGTTCTGGTACTGGTTCTGGTTCTGGTTCCGGTTCCGGTTCTGGTTCTGGTTCTGGTTCCGGTTCTGGTTCTGGTTCTGGTTCTGGTTCCGGTTCTAGTTCCGGTTCTGGTTCTGGTTCTGGTTCTGGTTCTGGTGGTACTGGTTCTGGTTCCGGTTTTGGTTCTGATTCTGGTGGTTCTGGTTCTGGTTCCGGTTCCGGTTCCGGTTCTGGTTCTGGTTCTGGTTCCGGTTCTGGTTCCGGTTCCGGTTCCGGTTCTGGTTCTGGTTCTGGTTCTGGTTCCGTTTCCGGTTTTGGTTCTGGTTCTGGTTCTCGTTCTGGTTCTGGTGGTTCTGGTTCTGGTTCTGGTTCTGGTTCCGTTTCCGGTTCCGGTTCTGGTTGTGGTTGTGGTTCTGGTTCTAGTTCTGGTTCTGGTTCCGGTTCCGGTTCTGGTTCTGGTGCTGGTCCCGGTTCTGGTTCCGGTTCTGGTTCTGGTTCTGGTTCCGGTTCTGGTTCTGGTGATTCTGGTTCTGGTTGTGGTTCTGGTTGTGGTTCTGGTTCTGGTTCTGGTTCTGGTGGTTCTGGTTCTAGTTCTGGTTCTGGTTCTGGTTCCGGTTCCGGTTCTGGTTCTGGTTCTGATTCTGGTTCTGGTGGTACTGCTTCTGGTCCTGGTTCCGGTTCTGGTTCTGGTTCTGGTTCTGGTTCTGGTTCTAGTTCTGGTTCTGGTTCTGGTTCTGGTTCTGGTTCCCGTTCCGGTTCTGGTTCTGGTGCTGGTTCCGGTTCTCGTTCCGGTTCTGGTTCTGGTGCTGGTTCCGGTTCTGGTTCTGGTTCCGGTTCCGGTTCTGGTTCTGGTTCTGGTTCTGGTTCTAGTGGTTCTGGTTCTGGTTCTGGTTCCGGTTCCGGTTCTGGTTCTGGTTCTGGTTGTGGTGGTTCTGGTTCTGGTTCTGATTCTGGTTCTGGTGGTTCTGGTTCCGGTTCTGGTTCTGGTTCCGGTTCTGGTTCCGGTTCTGTTTCCGGTTCTGGTTGTGGTTCTGGTTCTGGTTCTGGTTCTGCTTCTGGTTCTGGTTCTGGTTCCGGTTCCGGTTCTGGTTCTGGTGCTGGTCCCGGTTCTGGTTCCGGTTCTGGTTCTGGTTCCGGTTCCGGTTCTGGTTCTGGTGATTCTGGTTCTGGTTCTGGTTCTGGTTCTGGTTCTGGTTCTGGTGGTTCTGGTGGTTCTGGTTCTAGTTCTGGTTCTGGTTCGGGTTCTGGTTCAGGTTCCGGTTCCGGTTCTGGTTCTGGTTCTGATTCTGGTTCTGGTGGTACTGGTTCTGGTTCTGGTTCTGGTTCTGGTTCCGGTTCTGGTTCCGGTTCTGTTTCTGGTTCTGGTTACGGTTCTGGTTCCGGTTCTGGTTCTGGTGCTGGTTCCGGTTCTGGTTGTGGTTCTTCTTCTGGTTCCGGTTCTGGTTCTGGTTCTGGTTCTGGTTCTGGTTCCGGTTCTGGTTCTGGTTCTGGTTCTGGTGGTTCTTGTTCTGGTTCTGGTTCTTGTTCCGGTTCCGGTTCTGATTCTGGTTCTGGTTTTTGTTCCGGTTCCGGTTCTGGTTCTGGTTCTGGTTCTGGTTCCGGTTCTGGTTGTGGTTCCGGTTCTAGTTCCGGTTCTGGTTCTGGTTCTGGTTCTGGTTCTGGTTCTGGTGGTACTGGTTCTGGTTCCGGTTTTGGTTCTGATTCTGGTGGTTCTGGTTCTGGTTCCGGTTCCGGTTCTGGTTCTGGTTCTGGTTCTGGTTCTGGTTCCGGTTCTGGTTCCGGTTCCGGTTTCGGTTCTGGTTCTGGTTCTGGTTCTGGTTCTGGTTCTGGTTCCGTTTCTGGTTATGGTTCTGATTCTGGTTCTGGTGGTTCTCGTTCTGTTTCTGGTTCTGGTTCCGGATCTGGTTCCGGTTCTGGTTGTGGTTCTGGTTCTGGTTCTGGTTCTGGTTCCGGTTCCGGTTCTGGTTCTGGTGCTGGTCCCGGTTCTGGTTCCGGTTCTGGTTCTGGTGGTTCTGGTTCCGGTTCTGGTTTTGGTTCTGGTGATTCTGGTATTGGTTGTGGTTCTGGTTCTGGTTCTGGTTCTGGTTCTGGTTCTGGTTCTGGTTCTGGTTCTGGTTCTGGTTCTGGTGGTTCTGGTTCTAGTTCTGGTTCTGGTTCTGGTTCCGGTTCCGGTTCTGGTTCTGGTTCTGATTCTGGTTCTGGTGGTACTGGTTCTGGTTCTGGTTCTTGTTCTGGTTCCGGTTCTGGTTCCGGTTCTGGTTCTGGTTCTGGTTCTGGTTCTGGTTCTGGTTCTGGTTCTGGTTCCGGTTCTGGTGGTTCTGGTTCCGGTTCTGGTTCTGGTTCTGGTTCTGGTGGTTCTGGTTCTGGTTCTGGTACTGGTTCTGGTTCTGGTTCCGGTTCCGGTTCTGGTTCTGGTTCTGGTTCTGGTGGTTCTGGTTGTGGTTGTGGTTGTGGTTGTGGTTGTGGTTCTGGTTCTGGTTCTGGTTCTGGTTCTGGTGGTTCTGGTTCTGGTTCTGGTTCCGGTTCTGGTTCCGGTTCAGGTTCTGGTTCTGGTTCTGGTTCTGGTTCTGGTGGTTCTGGTTCTGGTTCTGGTTCTGGTTCTGGTTCTGATTCTGGTGGTTCTGGTTCTGGTTCTGGTTCTGGTTCTGGTTCTGGTTCTGCTTTTGGTTCTGGTTCTGGTTCTGATTCTGGTGGTTCTGTTTCTGGTTCTGGTTACAGTATCACAGTATCACAGTATGACAAGGTTGGAAAGGACCTCTGAGATCATCAAGTCCAACGTATAACCCAACACTAACACCAACCATCATCTAAACCATGGCACTCAGTGCCACATCCAATCTCCCCTTAAACACCTCCAGGGTCGGCGACTCCACCACCTCCCTGGGCAACGCATTCCAATGGCCAATCACCCTTTCAGTAAAGAACTTCTTCCTCACATCAAGCCTAAACTTTCCCTGACGTAGCTTGAGTCCATGCCCTCTTGTTCTGTCACTGGTCACCTGAGAGAAGAGACCAACCCCTGACCGACTACAACCTCCTTTCAGGTAGCTGTAGAGAGCAATGAGGTCTCCCCTGAGCCTCCTCTTCTTTAGACTAAACAGCCCCAACTCCCTCAGTCGCTCCTCATAGGGCTTATGCTCCAGCCCCTTTACCATCTTCGTTGCCCTCCTCTGAACACATTCCAGTATCCTGACATCTTTCCCAAACTGGGGTCCCAGAACTGTACACAGTATTCCAGATGAGGTCTGACTAGTGCCGAGTACAGGGGGACGATAACTTCTCTGGTTCTGCTCACCACACTATTCCTGATGCAGGTCAGAATGCCATTGGCCTTCTTGGCCACCTGGGCACACTGCTGGCTCATGTTGAGCTTCCTGTCAACCAGCACTCCCAGGTCCCTTTCTGCCTCACTACTCTCCAGCCACTCTGTCCCCAGTCTGTAGCTCTGCATGGGATTGTTGTGTCCAAAATGAAGTACCCGACATTTGGACTTATTAAACATCATCCCATTGGAATCGGCCCATCTCTCCAATCTGTCCAGGTCCCTCTGCAGGGCCATCCTACCCTCTAACAGATCAACCCTTCTTCCCAGTTTGGTATCATCAGCAAACTTGCTGATGATGGACTCAATCCCCTCATCCAGATCATCTATAAAGATATTAAACAGGACCGGACCGGTTCTAGTTCTGGTGCTTCTGGTTCTGGTTCTGGTTCTGGTTCTGGTTCTGGTTCCGGTTCCGGTTCCGGTTCTGGTTCTGGTTCTGGTAGTTCTGGTTCCGGTTCTGGTTCTGGTTCTGGTGGTTCTGGTGGTTCTGGTTCCGGTTCTGATTCTGGTTCTCGTTCTGGTTCTGGTGGTTCTGGTTCTGGTTCCGGTTCCGGTTCCGGTTCTGGTTCTGGTTCTGGTTCGGGTTCCGGTTCCGGTTCTGGTTCCGGTTCTGGTTCTGGTAGTTATGGTTCCGGTTCTGGTTCTGGTTCTGGTTCCGGTTCTGGTTCTGGTTCTCGTTCTGGTTCTGGTGGTTCTGGTTCTGGTTCCGGTTCCGGTTCTGGTTCTGGTTCTGGTTCTGGTTCCGGTTCTGGTTATGGTTATGGTTCCGGTTCCGGTTCTAGTTCCGGTTCTGGTTCTGGTTCCGGTTCTGGTTCTGGTTCTGGTGATTCTGGTTCTGGTTCTGGTTCTGGTTCTGGTTCCGGTTCCGGTTCCGTTTCTGGTTCTGGTTCTGGTAGTTCTGGTTCCGGTTCTGGATCTGGTTCTGGTGGTTCTGGTTCTGGTTCCGGTTCTGATACTGGTTCTCGTTCTGGTTCTGGTTCCGGTTCCGGTTCTGGTTCTGGTTCTGGTTTTGGTTCCGGTTCTGGTTCTGGTTCTGGTTCTGGTTCTGGTTCTGGTTCCAGTTCCGGTTCTGGTTCTGGTTCTGGTTCTGGTAGTTCTGGTTCAGGTTCTGGTTCTGGTTCTGGTGGTTCTGGTTCTGGTTCCGGTTCTGGTTCTGGTTCTCTTTCTGGTTCTGGTGGTTCTGGTTCTGGTTCCGGTTCCGGTTCCGGTTCTGGTTCTGGTTCTGGTCCAGGTTCTGGTTCTGGCGATTCTGGTTCTAGTTGTGGTTGTGGTTCTGGTTCTGGTTCTGGTTCTGATTCTGGTTCTGGTGGTACTGGTTCTGGTTCTGGTTCTGGTTCTGGTTCCGGTTCTGGTTCTGGTTCTGGTTCTGGTTCAGGTTCCGGTTCTGGTTCTGGTGCTGGTTCCGGTTCTGGTTCCGGTTCTGGTTCTGGTGCTGGTTCCGGTTCTGGTTCTGGTTCCGGTTCCGGTTCTGGTTCTGGTTCTGGTGGTTCTGGTTCTAGTTCTGGTTCCGGTTCTGGTTCTGGTTCTGGTGGTTCTGGTTCTGGTTCTGGTACTGGTTCTGGTTCTGGTTCCGGTTCCGGTTCTGGTTCTGGTTCTGGTTCTGGTTCCGGTTCTGGTTCTGGTTCTGGTTCCGGTTCTAGTTCCGGTTCTGGTTCTGGTTCTGGTTCTGGTTCTGGTGGTACTGGTTCTGGTTCCGGTTTTGGTTCTGATTCTGGTGGTTCTGGTTCTGGTTCCGGTTCCGGTTCCGGTTCTGGTTCTGGTTCTGGTTCCGGTTCTGGTTCCGGTTCCGGTTCCGGTTCTGGTTCTGGTTCTGGTTCTGGTTCCGTTTCCGGTTTTGGTTCTGGTTCTGGTTCTCGTTCTGGTTCCGGTGGTTCTGGTTCTGGTTCTGGTTCTGGTTCCGGTTCCGGTTCCGGTTCTGGTTGTGGTTGTGGTTCTGGTTCTAGTTCTGGTTCTGGTTCCGGTTCCGGTTCTGGTTCTGGTGCTGGTCCCGGTTCTGGTTCCGGTTCTGGTTCTGGTTCTGGTTCCGGTTCTGGTTCTGGTTCTGGTGATTCTGGTTCTGGTTGTGGTTCTGGTTGTGGTTCTGGTTCTGGTTCTGGTTCTGGTTCTGGTGGTTCTGGTTCTAGTTCTGGTTCTGGTTCTGATTCCGGTTCCGGTTCTGGTTCTGGTTCTGATTCTGGTTCTGGTGGTACTGCTTCTGGTCCTGGTTCCGGTTCTGGTTCTGGTTCTGGTTCTGGTTCTGGTTCTAGTTCTAGTTCTGGTTCTGGTTCTGGTTCTGGTTCCCGTTCCGGTTCTGGTTCTGGTGCTGGTTCCGGTTCTCGTTCCGGTTCTGGTTCTGGTGCTGGTTCCGGTTCTGGTTCCGGTTCCGGTTCTGGTTCTGGTTCTGGTTCTGGTTCTGGTTCTGGTTCTAGTGGTTCTGGTTCTGGTTCTGGTTCCGGTTCCGGTTCTGGTTCTGGTTCTGGTTCTGGTGGTTCTGGTTCTGGTTCTGGTTCTGGTACTGGTTCTGGTTCTGGTTCCGGTTCCGGTTCTGGTTCTGGTTATGGTTCTGGTTCCGGTTCTGGTTCTGGTTCTGGTTCCGGTTCTAGTTCCGGTTCTGGTTCTGGTTCTGGGTCTGGTTCTGGTGGTTCTGGTTCTGGTTCTGGTTCTGGTTCCGGTTCTGGTTCCGGTTCCGTTTCTGGTTCTGGTTCTGGTTCTGGTTCTGGTTCTGGTTCTGGTTCTGGTTCTGGTTCCGGTTCCGGTTCTGGTTCTGGTGCTGGTCCCGGTTCTGGTTCCGGTTCTGGTTCTGGTTCTGGTTCCGGTTCTGGTTCTGGTTCTGGTGGTTCTGGTTGTGGTTGTTGTTGTGGTTGTGGTTGTGGTTGTGGTTCTGGTTCTGGTTCTGGTTCTGGTGGTTCTGGTTCTGGTTCTGGTTCCGGTTCTGGTTCCGGTTCCGGTTCTGGTTCTGGTTCTGATTCTGGTTCTGGTTCTGGTTCTGGTTCTCGTTCTGGTTCTGGTTCTGATTCTGGTAGTTCTGGTTCTCGTTCTGGTTCTGGTTCCGGTTCTGGTTCTGGTTCTGGTGGTTCTGGTTCTGGTTCTGGTTCTGGTGATTCTGGTTCTGGTTGTGGTTCTGGTTGTGGTTCTGGTTCTGGTTCTCGTTCTGGTTCTGGTGGTTCTGGTTCTAGTTCTGGTTCTGGTTCTGGTTCCGGTTCCGGTTCCGGTTCTGGTTCTGGTTCTGGTGGTTCCGGTTCTGGTTTTGGTTCCGGTTCTGGTTCTGGTTCTGGTGGTTCTGGTTTTGGTTCTGGTTCTGGTTCTGGTTCTGGTTCTGGTTCTGGTTCTGGTTCTGGTTCTGGTTTTGGTTCTGGTTCTGGTTCGGGTTCTGGTGGTTCCGGTTCTGGTTTTGGTTCCGGTTCTGGTTCTGGTGGTTCTGGTTCTGGTTCTGGTTCTGGTTCTGGTTCTGGTTCTGGTGGTTCCGGTTCTGGTTCTGGGTCTGGTTCTGGTTCTGGTTCTGGTTCTGGTGGTTCTGGTTCTGGTTCTGATTACAGTATCACAGTATCACAGTATGATAAGGTTGGAAAGGACCTCTGAGATCATCAAGTCCAACGTATAACCCAACACCAACCATCATCTAAACCATGGCACTCAGTGCCACATCCAATCTCCCCTTAAACACCTCCAGGGTCGGCGACTCCACCACCTCCCTGGGCAACGCATTCCAATGGCCAATCACCCTTTCAGTAAAGAACTTCTTCCTCACATCAAGCCTAAACTTTCCCTGACGTAGCTTGAGTCCATGCCCTCTTGTTCTGTCACTGGTCACCTGAGAGAAGAGACCAACCCCTGACCGACTACAACCTCCTTTCAGGTAGCTGTAGAGAGCAATGAGGTCTCCCCTGAGCCTCCTCTTCTTTAGACTAAACAGCCCCAACTCCCTCAGTCGCTCCTCATAGGGCTTATGCTCCAGCCCATTTACCATCTTCGTTGCCCTCCTCTGAACACATTCCAGTATCCTGACATCTTTCCCAAACTGGGGGGCCCAGAACTGTACACAGTATTCCAGTTGAGGTCTGACTAGTGCCGAGTACAGGGGGACGATAACTTCTCTGGTTCTGCTCACCACACTATTCCTGATGCAGGCCAGAATGCCATTGGCCTTCTTGGCCACCTGGGCACACTGCTGGCTCATGTTGAGCTTCCTGTCAACCAGCACTCCCAGGTCCCTTTCTGCCTCACTACTCTCCAGCCACTCTGTACCCAGTCTGTAGCTCTGCATGGGATTGTTGTGTCCAAAATGAAGTACCCGACATTTGGACTTATTAAACATCATCCCATTGGAATCGGCCCATCTCTCCAATCTGTCCAGGTCCCTCTGCAGGGCCATCCTACCCTCTAACAGATCAACCCTTCTTCCCAGTTTGGTATCATCAGCAAACTTGCTGATGATGGACTCAATCCCCTCATCCAGATCATCTATAAAGATATTAAACAGGACCGGATCGGTTCTAGTTCTGGTGGTTCTGGTTCTGGTTCTGGGTCTGGTTCTGGTTCTGGTTCCGGTTCCGGTTCCGGTTCTGGTTCTGGTTCTGGTAGTTCTGGTTCCGGTTCTGGTTCTGGTTCTGGTGGTTCTGGTGGTTCTGGTTCTGGTATTGATTCTGGTTCTCGTTCTGGTTCTGGTTCTGGTTCTGGTTCTGGTTCTGGTTCTAGTGGTTCTGGTTCTGGTTCTGGTTCTGGTTCTGGTTTTGGTTCTGGTGGTTCTGGTTCTGGTACTGTTTCTGGTTCTGGTTCCGGTTCCGGTTCCGGTTCTGGTTCTGGTTCCGGTTCTGGTTCTGGTTCTGGTTCTGGTTCCGGTTCTTGTTCCGGTTCTGATTCTGGTTCTGGTTCTGGTTCTGGTGGTGCTGGTTCTGGTTCCGGTTTTGGTTCTTATTCTGGTGGTTCTGGTTCTGGTTTCGGTTCCGGTTCTGGTTCTGGTTCTGCTTCTGCTTCTGGTTCTGGTCCCGGTTCCGGTTCCGGTTCCGGTTCTGGTTCTGGTTCTGGTTCTGGTTCTGGTTCCGGTTCTGGTTCTGGTTCTGATTCTGGTTCTAATGGTTCTGGTTCTGGTTCTGGTTCTGGTTCCTGCTCTGGTTCCGGTTCTGGTTGTGGTTCTGGTTGTGGTTCTGGTTGTGGTTCTGGTTCTGGTTCTGGTTCCGGTTCCGGTTCTGGTTTTGGTGCTGGTCCCGGTTCCGGTTCCGGTTCTGGTTCTGGTTCTGGTTCCGCTTCTGGTTCTGGTTCTGGTGAGTCTGGTTCTGGTTGTGGTTGTGGTTCTGTTTCTGGTTCTGGTTCTGGTTCTGGTGGTTCTGGTTCTAGTTCTGGTTCTGGTTCTTGTTCCGGTTCCGGTTCTGGTTCTAGTTCTGATTCTGGTTCTGGTGGTACTGGTTCTGGTTCTGGTTCTGGTTCCGGTTCTGGTTCCGGTTCTGGTTCTGGTTCTGGTTCTGGTTCCGGTTCCGGTTCTGGTTCTGGTGCTGGTTCCGGTTCTGGTTCCGATTCTGGTTCTGGTGCTGGTTCCGGTTCTGGTTCTGGTTCTGGTTCCGGTTCCGGTTCTGGTTCTGGTTCTGATGGTTCTGGTTCTGGTTCTGGTTCTGGTTCTGGTTCTAGTGGTTCTGGTTCTGGTTCTGGTTCCGGTTCTGGTTCTGGTTCTGGTTCTGGTGGTTCTGGTTCTGGTTCTGGTACTGGTTCTGGTTCTTGTTCCGGTTCAGGTTCTGGTTCTGGTTCTGGTTCCGGTTCTGGTTCTGGTTCTGGTTCCGGTTCTAGTTCCGGTTCTCGTTCTGGTTCTGGTTCTGTTTCTGGTGGTTCTGGTTCTGGTTCTGGTTCTGGTTCTGGTTCTGGTTCCGGTTCTGGTTCCGGTTCCGGATCTGATTCTGGTTGTGGTTCTGGTTCTGCTTCCGGTTCCGGTTCTGGTTCTGGTGCTGGTCCCGGTTCTGGTTCTGGTTCTGGTTCCGGTTCTGGTTCTGGTTCTGGTGGTTCTGGTTGTGGTTGTGGTTGTGGTTGTGGTTGTGGTTCTGGTTCTGGTTCTGGTTCTGGTTCTGGTGGTTCTGGTTCTGGTTCTGGTTCCGGTTCTGGTTCTGGTTCTGGTTCTGGTTCTGGTTCTGGTTCTGGTGGTTCTGGTTCTGGTTCTGGTTCTGGTTCTGATTCTGGTGGTTCTGGTTCTGGTTCTGGTTCTGGTTCTGGTTCTGGTTCTGGTTCTGGTTCTGATTCTGGTGGTTCTGGTTCTGGTTCTGGTTCCGGTTCTGGTTCTGGTTCTGGTTCTGGTTCTGGTTCTGGTTCTGGTTCCGGTTCTTGTTCCGGTTCTGATTCTGGTTCTGGTTCTGGTTCTGGTGGTGCTGGTTCTGGTTCCGGTTTTGGTTCTTATTCTGGTGGTTCTGGTTCTGGTTTCGGTTCCGGTTCTGGTTCTGGTTCTGGTTCTGCTTCTGGTTCTGGTTCCGGTTCCGGTTCCGGTTCTGGTTCTGGTTCTGGTTCTGGTTCTGGTTCTGGTTCCGGTTCTGGTTCTGGTTCTGATTCTGGTTCTAATGGTTCTGGTTCTGGTTCTGGTTCTGGTTCCTGTTCTGGTTCCGGTTCTGGTTGTGGTTCTGGTTGTGGTTCTGGTTGTGGTTCTGGTTCTGGTTCCGGTTCCGGTTCTGGTTTTGGTGCTGGTCCCGGTTCCGGTTCCGGTTCCGGTTCCGGTTCTGGTTCTGGTTCTGGTTCCGCTTCTGGTTCTGGTTCTGGTGAGTCTGGTTCTGGTTGTGGTTGTGGTTCTGTTTCTGGTTCTGGTTCTGGTTCTGGTGGTTCTGGTTCTAGTTCTGGTTCTGGTTCTTGTTCCGGTTCCGGTTCTGGTTCTAGTTCTGATTCTGGTTCTGGTGGTACTGGTTCTGGTTCTGGTTCTGGTTCCGGTTCTGGTTCCGGTTCTGGTTCTGGTTCTGGTTCTGGTTCCGGTTCCGGTTCTGGTTCTGGTGCTGGTTCCGGTTCTGGTTCCGATTCTGGTTCTGGTGCTGGTTCCGGTTCTGGTTCTGGTTCTGGTTCCGGTTCCGGTTCTGGTTCTGGTTCTGATGGTTCTGGTTCTGGTTCTGGTTCTGGTTCTGGTTCTAGTGGTTCTGGTTCTGGTTCTGGTTCCGGTTCTGGTTCTGGTTCTGGTTCTGGTGGTTCTGGTTCTGGTTCTGGTACTGGTTCTGGTTCTTGTTCCGGTTCAGGTTCTGGTTCTGGTTCTGGTTCCGGTTCTGGTTCTGGTTCTGGTTCCGGTTCTAGTTCCGGTTCTGGTTCTGGTTCTGGTTCTGGTTCTGGTTCTGGTGGTTCTGGTTCTGGTTCTGGTTCTGGTTCTGGTTCCGGTTCTGGTTCCGGTTCCGGATCTGATTCTGGTTGTGGTTCTGGTTCTGCTTCCGGTTCCGGTTCTGGTTCTGGTGCTGGTCCCGGTTCTGGTTCTGGTTCTGGTTCCGGTTCTGGTTCTGGTTCTGGTGGTTCTGGTTGTGGTTGTGGTTGTGGTTGTGGTTCTGGTTCTGGTTCTGGTTCTGGTTCTGGTTCTGGTTCTGGTGGTTCTGGTTCTGGTTCTGGTTCCGGTTCTGGTTCTGGTTCTGGTTCTGGTTCTGGTTCTGGTTCTGATTCTGGTGGTTCTGGTTCTGGTTCTGGTTCTGGTTCTGGTTCTGGTTCTGGTTCTGGTTCTGGTTCTGGTGGTTCTGGTTCTGGTTCTGGTTCCGGTTCTGGTTTTGGTTCTGGTGGTTCTGGTTCTGGTTCTGGTTCTGGTTCCGGTTCCGGTTCCGGATCTGGTTATGGTTCTGGTTCTGGTTCCGGTGGTTCTGGTTCTGGTTCTGGTTCTGGTTCTGGTTCTGGTTCTGGTTCTGGTTCTGGTTCTGGTGGTTCCGGTTCTGGTTTTGGTTCCGGTTCTGGTTCTGGTTCCGGTTCTGGTTCCGGTTCTGGTTCCGGTTCTGGTTGTGGTTGTCGTTCTCGTTCTGGTTCTGGTTCTGGTGGTACTGGTTCTGGTTCCGGTTTTGGTTCTGATTCTGGTGGTTCTGCTTCTGGTTCCGGTTCTGGTTCTGGTTCTGGTTCCGGTTCTGGTTCTGGTTCTGGTTCTGGTGGTTCTGGTTCTGGTTCTGGTTCTGGCTCTGGTTCTAGTGGTTCTGGTTCTGGTTCTTGTTCCGGTTCTGGTACTGGTTCTGGTTCTGGTTCCGGTTCCGGTTCTGGTTCTGGTTCTGGTTCTGGTTCTGGTTCTAGTGGTTCTGGTTCTGGTTCTGGTTCCGGTTCTAGTTCCGGTTCTGGTTCTGGTTCTGGTTCTGGTTCTGGTGGTACTGGTTCTGGTTCCGGTTTTGGTTCTGATTCTGGTGGTTCTGGTTCTGGTTCCGGATCCGGTTCTGGTTCTTGTTCTGGTTCTGGTTCCGGTTCTGGTTCTGGTTCCGGTTCCGGTTCTGGTTCTGGTTTAGATTCTGGTTCTGGTGGTTCTGGTTCTGGTTCTGGTTTTGGTTCCGGTTCTGGTTCCGGTTCTGGTTCTGGTTCTGGTTCTGGTTCTGGTTCTGGTTCTGGTTCTGGTTCCGGTTGGGGTTCTGGTTCTGGTGCTGGTCCCGGTTCTGGTTCCGGTTCTGGTTCTGGTTCTGGTTCCGGTTCTGGTTCTGGTTCTGGTTCTGGTGATTCTGGTTCTGGTTGTGGTTCTGGTTGTGGTTCTGGTTGTGGTTGTGGTTCTGGTTTTGGTGGTTCTGGTTCTAGTTCTGGTTCTGGTTCCGGTTCCGGTTCTGGTTCTGGTTCTGATTCTGGTTCTGGTGGTACTGGTTCTGGTTCTGGTTCTGGTTCTGGTTCCGGTTCTGGTTCCGGTTCTGGTTCTGGTTCTGGTTCTGGTTCCGGTTCCGGTTCTGGTTCTGGTGCTGGTTTCGGTTCTGGTTCCGGTTCTGGTTCTGGTGCTGGTTCCGGTTCTGGTTCTGGTTCTAATTCCGGTTCCGGTTCTGGTTCTGGTTCTGGTGGTTCCGGTTCTGGTTCTGGTTCTGGTTCTGGTTCTGGTTCTAGTGGTTCTGGTTCTGGTTCTGGTTCCGGTTCTGGTTCTGGTTCTGGTTCTGGTGGTTCTGGTTCTGGTTCTGGTACAGGTTCTGGTTCCGGTTCCGGTTCTGGTTCTGGTTCCGGTTCTGGTTCTGGTTCTGGTTCCGGTTCTAGTTCCGGTTCTGGTTCTGGTTCTGGTTCTGGTTCTGGTTCTGGTTCTGGTTCTGGTGGTACTGGTTCTGGTTCCGGTTTTGGTTCTGATTCTGGTGGTTCTGGTTCTGGTTCCGGTTCTGGTTCTGGTTATGGTTCTGGTTCCGGTTCTGGTTCCGGTTCCGGTTCCGGTTCTGGTTCTGGTTCTGGTTCTGGTTCTGGTTCTGGTTCCGGTTCCGGTTCTGGTTCAGGTTCTGATTCTGGTTCTGGTGGTTCTGGTTCTGGTTCTGGTTCTGGTTCCGGTTCTGGTTCTGGTTCTGGTTCTGGTTCTGGTTCTGGTTCTGGTTCTGGTTCCGGTTCCGGTTCTGTTTCTGGTGCTGGTACCGGTTCTGGTTCCGGTTCTGGTTCTGGTTCCGGTTCTGGTTCTGGTTCTGGTGGTTCTGATTCTGGTTGTGGTTGTGGTTGTGGTTCTGGTTCTGGTTCTGGTGGTTCTGGTTCTGGTTCTGGTTCCGGTTCTGGTTCCGGTTCCGGTTCTGGTTCTGGTGGTTCTGGTTCTGGTTCTGGTTCTGGTTCTGGTTCTGGTTCCGGTTCCGTTTCCAGTTCCGGTTCCGGTTCTGGTTCTGCTTCTGGTGGTTCTGGTTCTGGTTCTGGTTCTGGTTCTGGTTCTGATGGTTCCAGTTCTGGTTTTGGTTTCGGTTCTGGGACTGGTTCTGGTGGTTCTGGTTCTGGTTCTGGTTCTGGTTCTGGTTCTGGTTCTGGTTCTGGTTCTGGTTTTGGTTCTGGTTCTGGTTGGGTTCTGGTGGTTCCGGTTCTGGTTTTGGTTTCGGTTCTGGTTTTGGTTCTGGTGGTTCTGGTTCTGGTTCTGGTTCTGGTTCTGGTTCTGGTTCTGGTTCTGGTTCTGGTTCTGGTTCTGGTTTTGGTTCTGGTTCTGGTTGGGTTCTGGTGGTTCCGGTTCTGGTTTTGGTTTCGGTTCTGGTTTTGGTTCTGGTGGTTCTGGTTCTGGTTCTGGTTCTGTTTCTGGTTCTGGTTCTGGTTCTGGTGGTTCCGGTTCTGGTTCTGGTTCTGGTTCTGGTTCTGGTTCTGGTTCTGGTTCTGGTTCTGCTTTTGGTTCTGGTACTGGTGGTTCTGGTTCTGGTTCTGGTTACAGTATCACAGTATCACAGTATCACAGTATGACAAGGTTGGAAAGGACCTCTGAGATCATCAAGTCCAACGTATAACCCAACACTAACACCAACCATCATCTAAACCATGGCACTCAGTGCCACATCCAATCTCCCCTTAAACACTTCCAGGGTCGGCGACTCCACCACCTCCATGGGCAACGCATTCCAATGGCCAATCACCCTTTCAGTAAAGAACTTCTTCCTCACATCAAGCCTAAACTTTCCCTGACGTAGCTTGAGTCCATGCCCTCTAGTTCTGTCACTGGTCACCTGAGAGAAGAGACCAACCCCTGACCGACTACAACCTCCTTTCAGGTAGCTGTAGAGAGCAATGAGGTCTCCCCTGAGCCTCCTCTTCTTTAGACTAAACAGCCCCAACTCCCTCAGT
>JAUMJL010002640.1:40000-86027 GCA_033558185.1 Dromococcyx pavoninus
GGTGGTTCTGGTTGTGGTTGTGGTTGTGGTTGTGGTTGTGGTTCTGGTTCTGGTTCTGGTTCTGGTTCTGGTTCTGGTGGTTCTGGTTCTGGTTCTGGTTCCGGTTCTGGTTCTGGTTCTGGTTCTGGTTCTGGTTCTGGTTCTGGTGGTTCTGGTTCTGGTTCTGGTTCTGGTTCTGATTCTGGTGGTTCTGGTTCTGGTTCTGGTTCTGGTTCTGGTTCTGGTTCTGGTTCTGGTTCTGGTGGTTCTGGTTCTGGTTCTGGTTCTGGTTCTGGTTCTGGTTCCGGTTCTTGTTCCGGTTCTGATTCTGGTTCTGGTTCTGGTTCTGGTGGTGCTGGTTCTGGTTCCGTTTTTGGTTCTTATTCTGGTGGTTCTGGTTCTGGTTTCGGTTCCGGTTCTGGTTCTGGTTCTGGTTCTGCTTCTGGTTCTGGTTCCGGTTCCGGTTCCGGTTCTGGTTCTGGTTCTCGTTCTGGTTCTGGTTCTGGTTCCGGTTCTGGTTCTGGTTCTGATTCTGGTTCTAATGGTTCTGGTTCTGGTTCTGGTTCTGGTTCCTGTTCTGGTTCCGGTTCTGGTTGTGGTTCTGGTTGTGGTTCTGGTTGTGGTTCTGGTTCTGGTTCTGGTTCCGGTTCCGGTTCTGGTTTTGGTGCTGGTCCCGGTTCCGGTTCCGGTTCCGGTTCTGGTTCTGGTTCTGGTTCCGCTTCTGGTTCTGGTTCTGGTGAGTCTGGTTCTGGTTGTGGTTGTGGTTCTGTTTCTGGTTCTGGTTCTGGTTCTGGTGGTTCTGGTTCTAGTTCTGGTTCTGGTTCTTGTTCCGGTTCCGGTTCTGGTTCTAGTTCTGATTCTGGTTCTGGTGGTACTGGTTCTGGTTCTGGTTCTGGTTCCGGTTCTGGTTCCGGTTCTGGTTCTGGTTCTGGTTCTGGTTCCGGTTCCGGTTCTGGTTCTGGTGCTGGTTCCGGTTCTGGTTCCGATTCTGGTTCTGGTGCTGGTTCCGGTTCTGGTTCTGGTTCTGGTTCCGGTTCCGGTTCTGGTTCTGGTTCTGATGGTTCTGGTTCTGGTTCTGGTTCTGGTTCTGGTTCTAGTGGTTCTGGTTCTGGTTCTGGTTCCGGTTCTGGTTCTGGTTCTGGTTCTGGTGGTTCTGGTTCTGGTTCCGGTTCTGGTTCTGGTTCTGGTTCCGGTTCTAGTTCCGGTTCTGGTTCTGGTTCTGGTTCTGGTTCTGGTTCTGGTTCTGGTGGTTCTGGTTCTGGTTCTGGTTCTGGTTCTGGTTCTCGTTCTGGTTCCGGTTCTGGTTCCGGTTCCGGATCTGATTCTGGTTGTGGTTCTGGTTCTGCTTCCGGTTCCGGTTCTGGTTCTGGTGCTGGTCCCGGTTCTGGTTCTGGTTCTGGTTCCGGTTCTGGCTCTGGTTCTGGTGGTTCTGGTTGTGGTTGTGGTTGTGGTTGTGGTTGTGGTTCTGGTTCTGGTTCTGGTTCTGGTTCTGGTTCTGGTGGTTCTGGTTCTGGTTCTGGTTCCGGTTCTGGTTCTGGTTCTGGTTCTGGTTCTTGTTCTGGTGGTTCTGGTTCTGGTTCTGGTTCTGGTTCTGGTTCTGATTCTGGTGGTTCTGGTTCTGGTTCTGGTTCTGGTTCTGGTTCTGGTTCTGGTTCTGGTTCTGGTGGTTCTGGTTCTGGTTCTGGTTCCGGTTCTGGTTCTGGTTCTGGTGGTTCTGGTTCTGGTTCTGGTTCTGGTTCCGGTTCCGGTTCCGGATCTGGTTATGGTTCTGGTTCTGGTTCCGGTGGTTCTGGTTCTGGTTCTGGTTCTGGTTCTGGTTCTGGTTCTGGTTCTGGTTCTGGTGGTTCCGGTTCTGGTTTTGGTTCCGGTTCTGGTTCTGGTTCCGGTTCTGGTTCCGGTTCTGGTTCCGGTTCTGGTTGTGGTTGTCGTTCTCGTTCTGGTTCTGGTTCTGGTGGTACTGGTTCTGGTTCCGGTTTTGGTTCTGATTCTGGTGGTTCTGCTTCTGGTTCCGGTTCTGGTTCTGGTTCTGGTTCCGGTTCTGGTTCTGGTTCTGGTTCTGGTGGTTCTGGTTCTGGTTCTGGTTCTGGTTCTGGTTCTGATTCTGGTTCTGGTTCTAGTGGTTCTGGTTCTGGTTCTGGTTCTGGTTCTGGTTCTGGTTCTGGTTCTGGTGGTTCTGGTTCTGGTTCTGGTTCTGTTTCTGGTTCTAGTGGTTCTGGTTCTGGTTCTGGTTCCGGTTCCGGTTCTGGTTCTGGTTCTGGTTCCGGTTCCGGTTCTGGTTCTGGTTCTGGTTCTGGTTCTGGTTCTGGTTCTGGTTCCGGTTCTGGTTCTGGTTCTGGTTCCGGTTCTAGTTCCGGTTCTGGTTCTGGTTCTGGTTCTGGTTCTGGTGGTACTGGTTCTGGTTCCGGTTTTGGTTCTGATTCTGGTGGTTCTGGTTCTGGTTCCGGATCCGGTTCTGGTTCTGGTTCTGGTTCTGGTTCCGGTTCTGGTTCTGGTTCCGGTTCCGGTTCTGGTTCTGGTTTAGATTCTGGTTCTGGTGGTTCTGGTTCTGGTTCTGGTTTTGGTTACGGTTCTGGTTCCGGTTCTGGTTCTGGTTCTGGTTCTGGTTCTGGTTCTGGTTCCGGTTCCGGTTCTGGTTCTGGTGCTGGTCCCGGTTCTGGTTCCGGTTCTGGTTCTGGTTCTGGTTCCGGTTCTGGTTCTGGTTCTGGTTCTGGTGATTCTGGTTCTGGTTGTGGTTCTGGTTGTGGTTCTGGTTGTGGTTGTGGTTCTGGTTTTGGTGGTTCTGGTTCTAGTTCTGGTTCTGGTTCCGGTTCCGGTTCTGGTTCTGGTTCTGATTCTGGTTCTGGTGGTACTGGTTCTGGTTCTGGTTCTGGTTCTGGTTCCGGTTCTGGTTCCGGTTCTGGTTCTGGTTCTGGTTCTGGTTCCGGTTCCGGTTCTGGTTCTGGTGCTGGTTTCGGTTCTGGTTCCGGTTCTGGTTCTGGTGCTGGTTCCGGTTCTGGTTCTGGTTCTAATTCCGGTTCCGGTTCTGGTTCTGGTTCTGGTGGTTCCGGTTCTGGTTCTGGTTCTGGTTCTGGTTCTGGTTCTAGTGGTTCTGGTTCTGGTTCTGGTTCCGGTTCTGGTTCTGGTTCTGGTTCTGGTGGTTCTGGTTCTGGTTCTGGTACAGGTTCTGGTTCCGGTTCTGGTTCTGGTTCCGGTTCTGGTTCTGGTTCTGGTTCCGGTTCTAGTTCCGGTTCTGGTTCTGGTTCTGGTTCTGGTTCTGGTTCTGGTTCTGGTTCTGGTTCTGGTGGTACTGGTTCTGGTTCCGGTTTTGGTTCTGATTCTGGTGGTTCTGGTTCTGGTGGTACTGGTTCTGGTTCCGGTTTTGGTTCTGATTCTGGTGGTTCTGGTTCTGGTTCCGGTTCTGGTTCTGGTTATGGTTCTGGTTCCGGTTCTGGTTCCGGTTCCGGTTCTGGTTCTGGTTCTGGTTCTGGTTCTGGTTCTGGTTCCGGTTCCGGTTCTGGTTCAGGTTCTGATTCTGGTTCTGGTGGTTCTGGTTCTGGTTCTGGTTCTGGTTCTGGTTCCGGTTCTGGTTCTGGTTCTGGTTCTGGTTCTGGTTCTGGTTCCGGTTCTGGTTCTGGTTCCGGTTCTGGTTCTGGTTCTGGTGGTTCTGATTCTGGTTGTGGTTGTGGTTGTGGTTCTGGTTCTGGTTCTGGTGGTTCTGGTTCTGGTTCTGGTTCCGGTTCTGGTTCCGGTTCCGGTTCTGGTTCTGGTGGTTCTGGTTCTGGTTCTGGTTCTGGTTCTGGTTCTGGTTCTGGTTCTGGTTCCGGTTCCGTTTCCAGTTCCGGTTCCGGTTCTGGTTCTGCTTCTGGTGGTTCTGGTTCTGGTTCTGGTTCTGGTTCTGGTTCTGATGGTTCCAGTTCTGGTTTTGGTTTCGGTTCTGGGACTGGTTCTCGTGGTTCTGGTTCTGGTTCTGGTTCTGGTTCTGGTTCTGGTTCTGGTTCTGGTTCTGGTTCTGGTTCTGGTTTTGGTTCTGGTTCTGGTTGGGTTCTGGTGGTTCCGGTTCTGGTTTTGGTTTCGGTTCTGGTTTTGGTTCTGGTGGTTCTGGTTCTGGTTCTGGTTCTGGTTCTGGTTCTGGTTCTGGTTCTGGTGGTTCCGGTTCTGGTTCTGGTTCTGGTTCTGGTTCTGGTTCTGGTTCTGGTTCTGCTTTTGGTTCTGGTTCTGGTGGTTCTGGTTCTGGTTCTGGTTACAGTATCACAGTATCACAGTATCACAGTATGACAAGGTTGGAAAGGACCTCTGAGATCATCAAGTCCAACGTATAACCCAACACTAACACCAACCATCATCTAAACCATGGCACTCAGTGCCACATCCAATCTCCCCTTAAACACTTCCAGGGTCGGCGACTCCACCACCTCCATGGGCAACGCATTCCAATGGCCAATCACCCTTTCAGTAAAGAACTTCTTCCTCACATCAAGCCTAAACTTTCCCTGACGTAGCTTGAGTCCATGCCCTCTTGTTCTGTCACTGGTCACCTGAGAGAAGAGACCAACCCCTGACCGACTACAACCTCCTTTCAGGTAGCTGTAGAGAGCAATGAGGTCTCCCCTGAGCCTCCTCTTCTTTAGACTAAACAGCCCCAACTCCCTCAGTCGCTCCTCATAGGGCTTATGCTCCAGCCCCTTTACCATCTTCGTTGCCCTCCTCTGAACACATTCCAGTATCCTGACATCTTTCCCAAACTGGGGGGCCCAGAACTGTACACAGTATTCCAGATGAGGTCTGACTAGTGCCGAGTACAGGGGGACGATAACTTCTCTGGTTCTGCTCACCACACTATTCCTGATGCAGGCCAGAATGCCATTGGCCTTCTTGGCCACCTGGGCACACTGCTGGCTCATGTTGAGCTTCCTGTCAACCAGCACTCCCAGGTCCCTTTCTGCCTCACTACTCTCCAGCCACTCTGTCCCCAGTCTGTAGCTCTGCATGGGATTGTTGTGTCCAAAATGAAGTACCCGACATTTGGACTTATTAAACATCATCCCATTGGAATCGGCCCATCTCTCCAATCTGTCCAGGTCCCTCTGCAGGGCCATCCTACCCTCTAACAGATCAACCCTTCTTCCCAGTTTGGTATCATCAGCAAACTTGCTGATGATGGACTCAATCCCCTCATCCAGATCATCTATAAAGATATTAAACAGGACCGGACCGGTTCTAGTTCTGGTGGTTCTGGTCCTGGTTCTGGTTCTGGTTCTGGTTCTGATTCTGGTTCTGGTTCTAGTGGTTCTGGTTCTGGTTCTGGTTCTGGTTCTGGTTCTGGTGGTTCTGGTTCTGGTTCTGGTACTGGTTCTGGTTCTGGTTCTGGTTCCGGTTCCGGTTCTGGTTCTGGTTCTGGTTCTGGTTCCGGTTCTGGTTCTGGTTATGGTTCCGGTTCCGGTTCTAGTTCCGGTTCTGGTTCTGGTTCCGGTTCTGGTTCTGGTTCTGGTGATTCTGGTTCTGGTTCTGGTTCTGGTTCTGGTTCCGGTTCCGGTTCCGGTTCTGGTTCTGGTTCTGGTAGTTCTGGTTCCGGTTCTGGATCTGGTTCTGGTGGTTCTGGTTCTGGTTCCGGTTCTGATACTGGTTCTCGTTCTGGTTCTGGTTCCGGTTCCGGTTCTGGTTCTGGTTCTGGTTCTGGTTCTGGTTCCAGTTCCGGTTCTGGTTCTGGTTCTGGTTCTGGTAGTTCTGGTTCAGGTTCTGGTTCTGGTTCTGGTGGTTCTGGTTCTGGTTCCGGTTCTGGTTCTGGTTCTCTTTCTGGTTCTGGTGGTTCTGGTTCTGGTTCCGGTTCCGGTTCCGGTTCTGGTTCTGGTTCTGGTCCAGGTTCTGGTTCTGGTTCTGGCGATTCTGGTTCTAGTTGTGGTTGTGGTTCTGATTCTGGTTCTGGTTCTGATTCTGGTTCTGGTGGTACTGGTTCTGGTTCTGGTTCTGGTTCTGGTTCTGGTTCCGGTTCTGGTTCTGGTTCTGGTTCTGGTTCTGGTTCTGGTTCAGGTTCCGGTTCTGGTTCTGGTGCTGGTTCCGGTTCTGGTTCCGGTTCTGGTTCTGGTGCTGGTTCCGGTTCTGGTTCTGGTTCCGGTTCCGGTTCTGGTTCTGGTTCTGGTGGTTCTGGTTCTGGTTCTGGTTCTGGTTCTGGTTCTGGTTCCGGTTCTGGTTCTGGTTCTGGTGGTTCTGGTTCTGGTTCTGGTACTGGTTCTGGTTCTGGTTCCGGTTCCGGTTCTGGTTCTGGTTCTGGTTCTGGTTCTGGTTCTGGTTCTGGTTCTGGTTCCGGTTCTAGTTCCGGTTCTGGTTCTGGTTCTGGTTCTGGTTCTGGTGGTACTGGTTCTGGTTCCGGTTTTGGTTCTGATTCTGGTGGTTCTGGTTCTGGTTCCGGTTCCGGTTCCGGTTCTGGTTCTGGTTCTGGTTCCGGTTCTGGTTCCGGTTCCGGTTCCGGTTCCGGTTCTGGTTCTGGTTCTGGTTCTGGTTCCGTTTCCGGTTTTGGTTCTGGTTCTGGTTCTCGTTCTGGTTCTGGTGGTTCTGGTTCTGGTTCTGGTTCTGGTTCCGGTTCCGGTTCCGGTTCTGGTTGTGGTTGTGGTTCTGGTTCTAGTTCTGGTTCTGGTTCCGGTTCCGGTTCTGGTTCTGGTGCTGGTCCCGGTTCTGGTTCCGGTTCTGGTTCTGGTTCTGGTTCCGTTTCTGGTTCTGGTTCTGGTGATTCTGGTTCTGGTTGTGGTTCTGGTTGTGGTTCTGGTTCTGGTTCTGGTTCTGGTTCTGGTGGTTCTGGTTCTAGTTCTGGTTCTGGTTCTGGTTCCGGTTCCGGTTCTGGTTCTGGTTCTGATTCTGGTTCTGGTGGTACTGCTTCTGGTCCTGGTTCCGGTTCTGGTTCTGGTTCTGGTTCTAGTTCTAGTTCTGGTTCTGGTTCTGGTTCTGGTTCTGGTTCCCGTTCCGGTTCTGGTTCTGGTGCTGGTTCCAGTTCTCGTTCCGGTTCTGGTTCTGGTGCTGGTTCCGGTTCTGGTTCTGGTTCCGGTTCCGGTTCTGGTTCTGGTTCTGGTTCTGGTTCTGGTTCTGGTTCTAGTGGTTCTGGTTCTGGTTCTGGTTCCGGTTCCGGTTCTGGTTCTGGTTCTGGTTCTGGTGGTTCTGGTTCTGGTTCTGGTTCTGGTACTGGTTCTGGTTCTGGTTCCGGTTCCGGTTCTGGTTCTGGTTATGGTTCTGGTTCCGGTTCTGGTTCTGGTTCTGGTTCCGGTTCTAGTTCCGGTTCTGGTTCTGGTTCTGGTTCTGGGTCTGGTTCTGGTGGTTCTGGTTCTGGTTCTGGTTCTGGTTCCGGTTCTGGTTCCGGTTCCGTTTCTGGTTCTGGTTCTGGTTCTGGTTCTGGTTCTGGTTCTGGTTCTGGTTCTGATTCTGGTAGTTCTGGTTCTCGTTCTGGTTCTGGTTCCGGTTCTGGTTCTGGTTCTGGTGGTTCTGGTTCTGGTTCTGGTTCTGGTGATTCTGGTTCTGGTTGTGGTTCTGGTTCTGGTTCTCGTTCTGGTTCTCGTTCTGGTTCTGGTGGTTCTGGTTCTAGTTCTGGTTCTGGTTCTGGTTCCGGTTCCGGTTCCGGTTCTGGTTCTGGTTCTGGTGGTTCCGGTTCTGGTTTTGGTTCCGGTTCTGGTTCTGGTTCTGGTGGTTCTGGTTTTGGTTCTGGTTCTGGTTCTGGTTCTGGTTCTGGTTCTGGTTCTGGTTCTGGTTCTGGTTTTGGTTCTGGTTCTGGTTCGGGTTCTGGTGGTTCCGGTTCTGGTTTTGGTTCCGGTTCTGGTTCTGGTGGTTCTGGTTCTGGTTCTGGTTCTGGTTCTGGTTCTGGTTCTGGTGGTTCCGGTTCTGGTTCTGGGTCTGGTTCTGGTTCTGGTTCTGGTTCTGGTGGTTCTGGTTCTGGTTCTGGTTACAGTATCACAGTATCACAGTATGATAAGGTTGGAAAGGACCTCTGAGATCATCAAGTCCAACGTATAACCCAACACCAACCATCATCTAAACCATTACACTCAGTGCCACATCCAATCTCCCCTTAAACACCTCCAGGGTCGGCGACTCCACCACCTCCCTGGGCAACGCATTCCAATGGCCAATCACCCTTTCAGTAAAGAACTTCTTCCTCACATCAAGCCTAAACTTTCCCTGACGTAGCTTGAGTCCATGCCCTCTTGTTCTGTCACTGGTCACCTGAGAGAAGAGACCAACCCCTGACCGACTACAACCTCCTTTCAGGTAGCTGTAGAGAGCAATGAGGTCTCCCCTGAGCCTCCTCTTCTTTAGACTAAACAGCCCCAACTCCCTCAGTCGCTCCTCATAGGGCTTATGCTCCAGCCCATTTACCATCTTCGTTGCCCTCCTCTGAACACATTCCAGTATCCTGACATCTTTCCCAAACTGGGGGGCCCAGAACTGTACACAGTATTCCAGTTGAGGTCTGACTAGTGCCGAGTACAGGGGGACGATAACTTCTCTGGTTCTGCTCACCACACTATTCCTGATGCAGGCCAGAATGCCATTGGCCTTCTTGGCCACCTGGGCACACTGCTGGCTCATGTTGAGCTTCCTGTCAACCAGCACTCCCAGGTCCCTTTCTGCCTCACTACTCTCCAGCCACTCTGTCCCCAGTCTGTAGCTCTGCATGGGATTGTTGTGTCCAAAATGAAGTACCCGACATTTGGACTTATTAAACATCATCCCATTGGAATCGGCCCATCTCTCCAATCTGTCCAGGTCCCTCTGCAGGGCCATCCTACCCTCTAACAGATCAACCCTTCTTCCCAGTTTGGTATCATCAGCAAACTTGCTGATGATGGACTCAATCCCCTCATCCAGATCATCTATAAAGATATTAAACAGGACCGGATCGGTTCTAGTTCTGGTGGTTCTGGTTCTGGTTCTGGGTCTGGTTCTGGTTCTGGTTCCGGTTCCGGTTCCGGTTCTGGTTCTGGTTCTGGTAGTTCTGGTTCCGGTTCTGGTTCTGGTTCTGGTGGTTCTGGTGGTTCTGGTTCTGGTATTGATTCTGGTTCTCGTTCTGGTTCTGGTTCTGGTTCTGGTTCTAGTGGTTCTGGTTCTGGTTCTGGTTCTGGTTCTGGTTTTGGTTCTGGTGGTTCTGGTTCTGGTACTGTTTCTGGTTCTGGTTCCGGTTCCGGTTCCGGTTCTGGTTCTGGTTCCGGTTCTGGTTCTGGTTCTGGTTCTGGTTCCGGTTCTTGTTCCGGTTCTGATTCTGGTTCTGGTTCTGGTTCTGGTGGTGCTGGTTCTGGTTCCGGTTTTGGTTCTTATTCTGGTGGTTCTGGTTCTGGTTTCGGTTCCGGTTCTGGTTCTGGTTCTGGTTCTGCTTCTGGTTCTGGTTCCGGTTCCGGTTCCGGTTCCGGTTCTGGTTCTGGTTCTGGTTCTGGTTCTGGTTCTGGTTCCGGTTCTGGTTCTGGTTCTGATTCTGGTTCTAATGGTTCTGGTTCTGGTTCTGGTTCTGGTTCTGGTTCCTGTTCTGGTTCCGGTTCTGGTTGTGGTTCTGGTTGTGGTTCTGGTTGTGGTTCTGGTTCTGGTTCTGGTTCCGGTTCCGGTTCTGGTTTTGGTGCTGGTCCCGGTTCCGGTTCCGGTTCCGGTTCTGGTTCTGGTTCTGGTTCCGCTTCTGGTTCTGGTTCTGGTGAGTCTGGTTCTGGTTGTGGTTGTGGTTCTGTTTCTGGTTCTGGTTCTGGTTCTGGTGGTTCTGGTTCTAGTTCTGGTTCTGGTTCTTGTTCCGGTTCCGGTTCTGGTTCTAGTTCTGATTCTGGTTCTGGTGGTACTGGTTCTGGTTCTGGTTCTGGTTCCGGTTCTGGTTCCGGTTCTGGTTCTGGTTCTGGTTCTGGTTCTGGTTCCGGTTCCGGTTCTGGTTCTGGTGCTGGTTCCGGTTCTGGTTCCGATTCTGGTTCTGGTGCTGGTTCCGGTTCTGGTTCTGGTTCTGGTTCCGGTTCCGGTTCTGGTTCTGGTTCTGATGGTTCTGGTTCTGGTTCTGGTTCTGGTTCTGGTTCTAGTGGTTCTGGTTCTGGTTCTGGTTCCGGTTCTGGTTCTGGTTCTGGTGGTTCTGGTTCTGGTTCTGGTACTGTTTCTGGTTCTTGTTCCGGTTCAGGTTCTGGTTCTGGTTCTGGTTCCGGTTCTGGTTCTGGTTCTGGTTCCGGTTCTAGTTCCGGTTCTGGTTCTGGTTCTGCTTCTGGTTCTGGTTCTGGTGGTTCTGGTTCTGGTTCTGGTTCTGGTTCTGGTTCTGGTTCTGGTTCCGGTTCTGGTTCCGGTTCCGGATCTGATTCTGGTTGTGGTTCTGGTTCTGCTTCCGGTTCCGGTTCTGGTTCTGGTGCTGGTCCCGGTTCTGGTTCTGGTTCTGGTTCCGGTTCTGGTTCTGGTTCTGGTGGTTCTGGTTGTGGTTGTGGTTGTGGTTGTGGTTGTGGTTCTGGTTCTGGTTCTGGTTCTGGTTCTGGTTCTGGTGGTTCTGGTTCTGGTTCTGGTTCCGGTTCTGGTTCTGGTTCTGGTTCTGGTTCTGGTTCTGGTGGTTCTGGTTCTGGTTCTGGTTCTGGTTCTGATTCTGGTGGATCTGGTTCTGGTTCTGGTTCTGGTTCTGGTTCTGGTTCTGGTTCTGGTTCTGGTTCTGGTTCTGATTCTGGTGGTTCTGGTTCTGGTTCTGGTTCTGGTTCCGGTTCTGGTTCTGGTTCTGGTGGTTCTGGTTCTGGTTCTGGTTCTGGTTCCGGTTCCGGATCTGGTTATGGTTCTGGTTCTGGTTCCGGTGGTTCTGGTTCTGGTTCTGGTTCTGGTTCTGGTTCTGGTTCTGGTTCGGGTGGTTCCGGTTCTGGTTTTGGTTCCGGTTCTGGTTCTGGTTCCGGTTCTGGTTCCGGTTCTGGTTCCGGTTCTGGTTGTGGTTGTCGTTCTCGTTCTGGTTCTGGTTCTGGTGGTACTGGTTCTGGTTCCGGTTTTGGTTCTGATTCTGGTGGTTCTGGTTCTGGTTCCGGTTCTGGTTCTGGTTCTGGTTCCGGTTCTGGTTCTGGTTCTGGTTCTGGTGGTTCTGGTTCTGGTTCTGGTTCTGGTTCTGGCTCTGGTTCTAGTGGTTCTGGTTCTGGTTCTTGTTCCGGTTCTGGTACTGGTTCTGGTTCTGGTTCCGGTTCCGGTTCTGGTTCTGGTTCCGGTTCTGGTTCTGCTTCTGGTGGTTCTGGTTCTGGTTCTGGTTCTGGTTCTGGTTCTGATGGTTCCAGTTCTGGTTTTGGTTTCGGTTCTGGGACTGGTTCTGGTGGTTCTGGTTCTGGTTCTGGTTCTGGTTCTGGTTCTGGTTCTGGTTCTGGTTCTGGTTCTGGTTCTGGTTTTGGTTCTGGTTCTGGTTGGGTTCTGGTGGTTCCGGTTCTGGTTTTGGTTTCGGTTCTGGTTTTGGTTCTGGTGGTTCTGGTTCTGGTTCTGGTTCTGGTTCTGGTTCTGGTTCTGGTTCTGGTGGTTCCGGTTCTGGTTCTGGTTCTGGTTCTGGTTCTGGTTCTGGTTCTGGTTCTGGTTCTGCTTTTGGTTCTGGTTCTGGTGGTTCTGGTTCTGGTTCTGGTTACAGTATCACAGTATCACAGTATCACAGTATGACAAGGTTGGAAAGGACCTCTGAGATCATCAAGTCCAACGTATAACCCAACACTAACACCAACCATCATCTAAACCATGGCACTCAGTGCCACATCCAATCTCCCCTTAAACACTTCCAGGGTCGGCGACTCCACCACCTCCATGGGCAACGCATTCCAATGGCCAATCACCCTTTCAGTAAAGAACTTCTTCCTCACATCAAGCCTAAACTTTCCCTGACGTAGCTTGAGTCCATGCCCTCTAGTTCTGTCACTGGTCACCTGAGAGAAGAGACCAACCCCTGACCGACTACAACCTCCTTTCAGGTAGCTGTAGAGAGCAATGAGGTCTCCCCTGAGCCTCCTCTTCTTTAGACTAAACAGCCCCAACTCCCTCAGTCGCTCCTCATAGGGCTTATGCTCCAGCCCCTTTACCATCTTCGTTGCCCTCCTCTGAACACATTCCAGTATCCTGACATCTTTCCCAAACTGGGGGGCCCAGAACTGTACACAGTATTCCAGATGAGGTCTGACTAGTGCCGAGTACAGGGGGACGATAACTTCTCTGGTTCTGCTCACCACACTATTCCTGATGCAGGCCAGAATGCCATTGGCCTTCTTGGCCACCTGGGCACACTGCTGGCTCATGTTGAGCTTCCTGTCAACCAGCACTCCCAGGTCCCTTTCTGCCTCACTACTCTCCAGCCACTCTGTCCCCAGTCTGTAGCTCTGCATGGGATTGTTGTGTCCAAAATGAAGTACCCGACATTTGGACTTATTAAACATCATCCCATTGGAATCGGCCCATCTCTCCAATCTGTCCAGGTCCCTCTGCAGGGCCATCCTACCCTCTAACAGATCAACCCTTCTTCCCAGTTTGGTATCATCAGCAAACTTGCTGATGATGGACTCAATCCCCTCATCCAGATCATCTATAAAGATATTAAACAGGACCGGACCGGTTCTAGTTCTGGTGGTTCTGGTTCTGGTTCTGGTTCTGGTTCTGGTTCTGATTCTGGTTCTGGTTCTAGTGGTTCTGGTTCTGGTTCTGGTTCTGGTTCTGGTTCTGGTGGTTCTGGTTCTGGTTCTGGTACTGGTTCTGGTTCTGGTTCTGGTTCCGGTTCCGGTTCTGGTTCTGGTTCTGGTTCTGCTTCTGGTTCCGGTTCTTGTTCCGGTTCTGGTTGTGGTTCTGGTTCTGGTTCTGGTGGTACTGGTTCTGGTTCCGGTTTTGGTTCTGATTCTGGTGGTTCTGGTTCTGGTTCCAGTTCCGGTTCTGGTTCTGGTTCTGGTTCTGGTTCCGGTTCCGGTTCCGGTTCTGGTTCTGGTTCTGGTTCTGGTTCTGGTTCTGGCTCCATTTCCGGTTCTGGTTCTGGTTCTGGTTCTGATTCTGGTTCTGGTGGTTCTGGTTCCGGTTCTGGTTCTGGTTCCGGTTCTGGTTCCGGTTCTGGTTCCGGTTCTGGTTGTGGTTCTGGTTCTGGTTCTGCTTCTGCTTCTGGTTCTGGTTCTGGTTCCGGTTCCGGTTCTGGTTCTGGTGCTGGTCCCGGTTCTGGTTCCGGTTCTGGTTCTGGTTCTGGTGGTTCTGGTGGTTCTGGTTCTAGTTCTGGTTCTGGTTCGGGTTCTGGTTCAGGTTCCGGTTCTGGTTCTGGTTCTGATTCTGGTTCTGGTGGTACTGGTTCTGGTTCTGGTTCTGGTTCTGGTTCCGGTTCTGGTTTCGGTTCTGGTTCTGGTTCTGGTTCCGGTTCTGGTTCCGGTTCTGGTTCTGGTGCTGGTTCCGGTTCTGGTTGTGGTTCTTCTTCTGGTTCCGGTTCTGGTTCTGGTTCTGGTTCTGGTTCTGGTTCCGGTTCTGGTTCTGGTTCTGGTTCTGGTGGTTCTTGTTCTGGTTCTGGTTCTTGTTCCGGTTCCGGTTCTGATTCTGGTTCTGGTTTTTGTTCCGGTTCCGGTTCTGGTTCTGGTTCTGGTTCTGGTTCCGGTTCTGGTTCTGGTTCTGGTTCCGGTTCTATTTCCGGTTCTGGTTCTGGTTCTGGTTCTGGTTCTGGTTCTGGTGGTACTGGTTCTGGTTCCGGTTTTGGTTCTGATTCTGGTGGTTCTGGTTCTGGTTCCGGTTCCGGTTCTGGTTCTGGTTCTGGTTCTGGTTCTGGTTCCGGTTCTGGTTCCGGTTCCGGTTTCGGTTCTGGTTCTGGTTCTGGTTCTGGTTCTGGTTCCGTTTCTGGTTATGGTTCTGATTCTGGTTCTGGTGGTTCTCGTTCTGTTTCTGGTTCTGGTTCCGGATCTGGTTCCGGTTCTGGTTGTGGTTCTGGTTCTGGTTCTGGTTCTGGTTCCGGTTCCGGTTCTGGTTCTGGTGCTGGTCCCGGTTCTGGTTCCGGTTCTGATTCTGGTGGTTCTGGTTCCGGTTCTGGTTTTGGTTCTGGTGATTCTGGTATTGGTTGTGGTTCTGGTTCTGGTTCTGGTTCTGGTTCTGGTTCTGGTTCTGGTTCTGGTTCTGGTTCTGGTGGTTCTGGTTCTAGTTCTGGTTCTGGTTCTGGTTCCGGTTCCGGTTCTGGTTCTGGTTCTGATTCTGGTTCTGGTGGTACTGGTTCTGGTTCTGGTTCTGGTTCTGGTTCTGGTTCTGGTTCCGGTTCTGGTTCTGGTTCTGGTTCTGGTTCTGGTTCTGTTTCTGGTTCTGGTTCCGGTTCTGGTGGTTCTGGTTCCGGTTCTGGTTCTGGTTCTGGTTCTGGTGGTTCTGGTTCTGGTTCTGGTACTGGTTCTGGTTCTGGTTCCGGTTTCGGTTCTGGTTCTGGTTCTGGTTCTGGTGGTTCTGGTTGTGGTTGTGGTTGTGGTTGTGGTTGTGGTTCTGGTTCTGGTTCTGGTTCTGGTGGTTCTGGTTCTGGTTCTGGTTCCGGTTCTGGTTCCGGTTCAGGTTCTGGTTCTGGTTCTGGTTCTGGTTCTGGTGGTTCTGGTTCTGGTTCTGGTTCTGGTTCTGGTTCTGGTTCTGATTCTGGTGGTTCTGGTTCTGGTTCTGGTTCTGGTTCTGGTTCTGGTTCTGCTTTTGGTTCTGGTTCTGGTTCTGATTCTGGTGGTTCTGGTTCTGGTTCTGGTTCTGGTTCTGGTTCTGGTTCTGGTTCTAGTGGTTCTGGTTCTGGTTCTGGTTCCGGTTCCGGTTCTGGTTCTGGTTCTGGTTCTGGTGGTTCTGGTTCTGGTTCTGGTTCTGGTACTGGTTCTGGTTCTGGTTCCGGTTCCGGTTCTGGTTCTGGTTATGGTTCTGGTTCCGGTTCTGGTTCTGGTTCTGGTTCCGGTTCTAGTTCCGGTTCTGGTTCTGGTTCTGGTTCTGGGTCTGGTTCTGGTGGTTCTGGTTCTGGTTCTGGTTCTGGTTCCGGTTCTGGTTCCGGTTCCGTTTCTGGTTCTGGTTCTGGTTCTGGTTCTGGTTCTGGTTCTGGTTCTGGTTCTGGTTCTGATTCTGGTAGTTCTGGTTCTCGTTCTGGTTCTGGTTCCGGTTCTGGTTCTGGTTCTGGTGGTTCTGGTTCTGGTTCTGGTTCTGGTGATTCTGGTTCTGGTTGTGGTTCTGGTTCTGGTTCTCGTTCTGGTTCTCGTTCTGGTTCTGGTGGTTCTGGTTCTAGTTCTGGTTCTGGTTCTGGTTCCGGTTCCGGTTCCGGTTCTGGTTCTGGTTCTGGTGGTTCCGGTTCTGGTTTTGGTTCCGGTTCTGGTTCTGGTTCTGGTGGTTCTGGTTTTGGTTCTGGTTCTGGTTCTGGTTCTGGTTCTGGTTCTGGTTCTGGTTCTGGTTCTGGTTTTGGTTCTGGTTCTGGTTCGGGTTCTGGTGGTTCCGGTTCTGGTTTTGGTTCCGGTTCTGGTTCTGGTGGTTCTGGTTCTGGTTCTGGTTCTGGTTCTGGTTCTGGTTCTGGTGGTTCCGGTTCTGGTTCTGGGTCTGGTTCTGGTTCTGGTTCTGGTTCTGGTGGTTCTGGTTCTGGTTCTGGTTACAGTATCACAGTATCACAGTATGATAAGGTTGGAAAGGACCTCTGAGATCATCAAGTCCAACGTATAACCCAACACCAACCATCATCTAAACCATTACACTCAGTGCCACATCCAATCTCCCCTTAAACACCTCCAGGGTCGGCGACTCCACCACCTCCCTGGGCAACGCATTCCAATGGCCAATCACCCTTTCAGTAAAGAACTTCTTCCTCACATCAAGCCTAAACTTTCCCTGACGTAGCTTGAGTCCATGCCCTCTTGTTCTGTCACTGGTCACCTGAGAGAAGAGACCAACCCCTGACCGACTACAACCTCCTTTCAGGTAGCTGTAGAGAGCAATGAGGTCTCCCCTGAGCCTCCTCTTCTTTAGACTAAACAGCCCCAACTCCCTCAGTCGCTCCTCATAGGGCTTATGCTCCAGCCCATTTACCATCTTCGTTGCCCTCCTCTGAACACATTCCAGTATCCTGACATCTTTCCCAAACTGGGGGGCCCAGAACTGTACACAGTATTCCAGTTGAGGTCTGACTAGTGCCGAGTACAGGGGGACGATAACTTCTCTGGTTCTGCTCACCACACTATTCCTGATGCAGGCCAGAATGCCATTGGCCTTCTTGGCCACCTGGGCACACTGCTGGCTCATGTTGAGCTTCCTGTCAACCAGCACTCCCAGGTCCCTTTCTGCCTCACTACTCTCCAGCCACTCTGTCCCCAGTCTGTAGCTCTGCATGGGATTGTTGTGTCCAAAATGAAGTACCCGACATTTGGACTTATTAAACATCATCCCATTGGAATCGGCCCATCTCTCCAATCTGTCCAGGTCCCTCTGCAGGGCCATCCTACCCTCTAACAGATCAACCCTTCTTCCCAGTTTGGTATCATCAGCAAACTTGCTGATGATGGACTCAATCCCCTCATCCAGATCATCTATAAAGATATTAAACAGGACCGGATCGGTTCTAGTTCTGGTGGTTCTGGTTCTGGTTCTGGGTCTGGTTCTGGTTCTGGTTCCGGTTCCGGTTCCGGTTCTGGTTCTGGTTCTGGTAGTTCTGGTTCCGGTTCTGGTTCTGGTTCTGGTGGTTCTGGTGGTTCTGGTTCTGGTATTGATTCTGGTTCTCGTTCTGGTTCTGGTTCTGGTTCTGGTTCTGGTTCTAGTGGTTCTGGTTCTGGTTCTGGTTCTGGTTCTGGTTTTGGTTCTGGTGGTTCTGGTTCTGGTACTGTTTCTGGTTCTGGTTCCGGTTCCGGTTCCGGTTCTGGTTCTGGTTCCGGTTCTGGTTCTGGTTCTGGTTCTGGTTCCGGTTCTTGTTCCGGTTCTGATTCTGGTTCTGGTTCTGGTTCTGGTGGTGCTGGTTCTGGTTCCGGTTTTGGTTCTTATTCTGGTGGTTCTGGTTCTGGTTTCGGTTCCGGTTCTGGTTCTGGTTCTGGTTCTGCTTCTGGTTCTGGTTCCGGTTCCGGTTCCGGTTCCGGTTCTGGTTCTGGTTCTGGTTCTGGTTCTGGTTCTGGTTCCGGTTCTGGTTCTGGTTCTGATTCTGGTTCTAATGGTTCTGGTTCTGGTTCTGGTTCTGGTTCTGGTTCCTGTTCTGGTTCCGGTTCTGGTTGTGGTTCTGGTTGTGGTTCTGGTTGTGGTTCTGGTTCTGGTTCTGGTTCCGGTTCCGGTTCTGGTTTTGGTGCTGGTCCCGGTTCCGGTTCCGGTTCCGGTTCTGGTTCTGGTTCTGGTTCCGCTTCTGGTTCTGGTTCTGGTGAGTCTGGTTCTGGTTGTGGTTGTGGTTCTGTTTCTGGTTCTGGTTCTGGTTCTGGTGGTTCTGGTTCTAGTTCTGGTTCTGGTTCTTGTTCCGGTTCCGGTTCTGGTTCTAGTTCTGATTCTGGTTCTGGTGGTACTGGTTCTGGTTCTGGTTCTGGTTCCGGTTCTGGTTCCGGTTCTGGTTCTGGTTCTGGTTCTGGTTCTGGTTCTGGTTCCGGTTCCGGTTCTGGTTCTGGTGCTGGTTCCGGTTCTGGTTCCGATTCTGGTTCTGGTGCTGGTTCCGGTTCTGGTTCTGGTTCTGGTTCCGGTTCCGGTTCTGGTTCTGGTTCTGATGGTTCTGGTTCTGGTTCTGGTTCTGGTTCTGGTTCTAGTGGTTCTGGTTCTGGTTCTGGTTCCGGTTCTGGTTCTGGTTCTGGTGGTTCTGGTTCTGGTTCTGGTACTGTTTCTGGTTCTTGTTCCGGTTCAGGTTCTGGTTCTGGTTCTGGTTCCGGTTCTGGTTCTGGTTCTGGTTCCGGTTCTAGTTCCGGTTCTGGTTCTGGTTCTGCTTCTGGTTCTGGTTCTGGTGGTTCTGGTTCTGGTTCTGGTTCTGGTTCTGGTTCTGGTTCTGGTTCTGGTTCCGGTTCTGGTTCCGGTTCCGGATCTGATTCTGGTTGTGGTTCTGGTTCTGCTTCCGGTTCCGGTTCTGGTTCTGGTGCTGGTCCCGGTTCTGGTTCTGGTTCTGGTTCCGGTTCTGGTTCTGGTTCTGGTGGTTCTGGTTGTGGTTGTGGTTGTGGTTGTGGTTCTGGTTCTGGTTCTGGTTCTGGTTCTGGTGGTTCTGGTTCTGGTTCTGGTTCCGGTTCTGGTTCTGGTTCTGGTTCTGGTTCTGGTTCTGGTGGTTCTGGTTCTGGTTCTGGTTCTGGTTCTGATTCTGGTGGTTCTGGTTCTGGTTCTGGTTCTGGTTCTGGTTCTGGTTCTGGTTCTGGTTCTGGTTCTGGTTCTGATTCTGGTGGTTCTGGTTCTGGTTCTGGTTCTGGTTCCGGTTCTGGTTCTGGTTCTGGTGGTTCTGGTTCTGGTTCTGGTTCTGGTTCCGGTTCCGGTTCCGGATCTGGTTATGGTTCTGGTTCTGGTTCCGGTGGTTCTGGTTCTGGTTCTGGTTCTGGTTCTGGTTCTGGTTCGGGTGGTTCCGGTTCTGGTTTTGGTTCCGGTTCTGGTTCTGGTTCCGGTTCTGGTTCCGGTTCTGGTTCCGGTTCTGGTTGTGGTTGTCGTTCTCGTTCTGGTTCTGGTTCTGGTGGTACTGGTTCTGGTTCCGGTTTTGGTTCTGATTCTGGTGGTTCTGGTTCTGGTTCCGGTTCTGGTTCTGGTTCTGGTTCTGGTTCTGGTTCTGGTTCTGGTTCTGGTGGTTCTGGTTCTGGTTCTGGTTCTGGTTCTGGCTCTGGTTCTAGTGGTTCTGGTTCTGGTTCTTGTTCCGGTTCTGGTACTGGTTCTGGTTCTGGTTCCGGTTCCGGTTCTGGTTCTGGTTCCGGTTCTGGTTCTGCTTCTGGTGGTTCTGGTTCTGGTTCTGGTTCTGGTTCTGATGGTTCCAGTTCTGGTTTTGGTTTCGGTTCTGGGACTGGTTCTGGTGGTTCTGGTTCTGGTTCTGGTTCTGGTTCTTGTTCTGGTTCTGGTTCTGGTTCTGGTTCTGGTTTTGGTTCTGGTTCTGGTTGGGTTCTGGTGGTTCCGGTTCTGGTTTTGGTTTCGGTTCTGGTTTTGGTTCTGGTGGTTCTGGTTCTGGTTCTGGTTCTGGTTCTGGTTCTGGTTCTGGTTCTGGTTCTGGTGGTTCCGGTTCTGGTTCTGGTTCTGGTTCTGGTGGTTCTGGTTCTGGTTCTGGTACTGGTTCTGGTTCTGGTTCCGGTTTCGGTTCTGGTTCTGGTTCTGGTTCTGGTGGTTCTGGTTGTGGTTGTGGTTGTGGTTGTGGTTGTGGTTCTGGTTCTGGTTCTGGTTCTGGTGGTTCTGGTTCTGGTTCTGGTTCCGGTTCTGGTTCCGGTTCAGGTTCTGGTTCTGGTTCTGGTTCTGGTTCTGGTGGTTCTGGTTCTGGTTCTGGTTCTGGTTCTGGTTCTGGTTCTGATTCTGGTGGTTCTGGTTCTGGTTCTGGTTCTGGTTCTGGTTCTGGTTCTGCTTTTGGTTCTGGTTCTGGTTCTGATTCTGGTGGTTCTGGTTCTGGTTCTGGTTCTGGTTCTGGTTCTGGTTCTGGTTCTAGTGGTTCTGGTTCTGGTTCTGGTTCCGGTTCCGGTTCTGGTTCTGGTTCTGGTTCTGGTGGTTCTGGTTCTGGTTCTGGTTCTGGTACTGGTTCTGGTTCTGGTTCCGGTTCCGGTTCTGGTTCTGGTTATGGTTCTGGTTCCGGTTCTGGTTCTGGTTCTGGTTCCGGTTCTAGTTCCGGTTCTGGTTCTGGTTCTGGTTCTGGTTCTGGTTCTGGTGGTTCTGGTTCTGGTTCTGGTTCTGGTTCCGGTTCTGGTTCCGGTTCCGTTTCTGGTTCTGGTTCTGGTTCTGGTTCTGGTTCTGGTTCTGGTTCTGGTTCTGGTTCTGATTCTGGTAGTTCTGGTTCTCGTTCTGGTTCTGGTTCCGGTTCTGGTTCTGGTTCTGGTGGTTCTGGTTCTGGTTCTGGTTCTGGTGATTCTGGTTCTGGTTGTGGTTCTGGTTCTGGTTCTCGTTCTGGTTCTCGTTCTGGTTCTGGTGGTTCTGGTTCTAGTTCTGGTTCTGGTTCTGGTTCCGGTTCCGGTTCCGGTTCTGGTTCTGGTTCTGGTGGTTCCGGTTCTGGTTTTGGTTCCGGTTCTGGTTCTGGTTCTGGTGGTTCTGGTTTTGGTTCTGGTTCTGGTTCTGGTTCTGGTTCTGGTTCTGGTTCTGGTTCTGGTTCTGGTTTTGGTTCTGGTTCTGGTTCGGGTTCTGGTGGTTCCGGTTCTGGTTTTGGTTCCGGTTCTGGTTCTGGTGGTTCTGGTTCTGGTTCTGGTTCTGGTTCTGGTTCTGGTTCTGGTGGTTCCGGTTCTGGTTCTGGGTCTGGTTCTGGTTCTGGTTCTGGTTCTGGTGGTTCTGGTTCTGGTTCTGGTTACAGTATCACAGTATCACAGTATGATAAGGTTGGAAAGGACCTCTGAGATCATCAAGTCCAACGTATAACCCAACACCAACCATCATCTAAACCATTACACTCAGTGCCACATCCAATCTCCCCTTAAACACCTCCAGGGTCGGCGACTCCACCACCTCCCTGGGCAACGCATTCCAATGGCCAATCACCCTTTCAGTAAAGAACTTCTTCCTCACATCAAGCCTAAACTTTCCCTGACGTAGCTTGAGTCCATGCCCTCTTGTTCTGTCACTGGTCACCTGAGAGAAGAGACCAACCCCTGACCGACTACAACCTCCTTTCAGGTAGCTGTAGAGAGCAATGAGGTCTCCCCTGAGCCTCCTCTTCTTTAGACTAAACAGCCCCAACTCCCTCAGTCGCTCCTCATAGGGCTTATGCTCCAGCCCATTTACCATCTTCGTTGCCCTCCTCTGAACACATTCCAGTATCCTGACATCTTTCCCAAACTGGGGGGCCCAGAACTGTACACAGTATTCCAGTTGAGGTCTGACTAGTGCCGAGTACAGGGGGACGATAACTTCTCTGGTTCTGCTCACCACACTATTCCTGATGCAGGCCAGAATGCCATTGGCCTTCTTGGCCACCTGGGCACACTGCTGGCTCATGTTGAGCTTCCTGTCAACCAGCACTCCCAGGTCCCTTTCTGCCTCACTACTCTCCAGCCACTCTGTCCCCAGTCTGTAGCTCTGCATGGGATTGTTGTGTCCAAAATGAAGTACCCGACATTTGGACTTATTAAACATCATCCCATTGGAATCGGCCCATCTCTCCAATCTGTCCAGGTCCCTCTGCAGGGCCATCCTACCCTCTAACAGATCAACCCTTCTTCCCAGTTTGGTATCATCAGCAAACTTGCTGATGATGGACTCAATCCCCTCATCCAGATCATCTATAAAGATATTAAACAGGACCGGATCGGTTCTAGTTCTGGTGGTTCTGGTTCTGGTTCTGGGTCTGGTTCTGGTTCTGGTTCCGGTTCCGGTTCCGGTTCTGGTTCTGGTTCTGGTAGTTCTGGTTCCGGTTCTGGTTCTGGTTCTGGTGGTTCTGGTGGTTCTGGTTCTGGTATTGATTCTGGTTCTCGTTCTGGTTCTGGTTCTGGTTCTGGTTCTGGTTCTAGTGGTTCTGGTTCTGGTTCTGGTTCTGGTTCTGGTTTTGGTTCTGGTGGTTCTGGTTCTGGTACTGTTTCTGGTTCTGGTTCCGGTTCCGGTTCCGGTTCTGGTTCTGGTTCCGGTTCTGGTTCTGGTTCTGGTTCTGGTTCCGGTTCTTGTTCCGGTTCTGATTCTGGTTCTGGTTCTGGTTCTGGTGGTGCTGGTTCTGGTTCCGGTTTTGGTTCTTATTCTGGTGGTTCTGGTTCTGGTTTCGGTTCCGGTTCTGGTTCTGGTTCTGGTTCTGCTTCTGGTTCTGGTTCCGGTTCCGGTTCCGGTTCCGGTTCTGGTTCTGGTTCTGGTTCTGGTTCTGGTTCTGGTTCCGGTTCTGGTTCTGGTTCTGATTCTGGTTCTAATGGTTCTGGTTCTGGTTCTGGTTCTGGTTCTGGTTCCTGTTCTGGTTCCGGTTCTGGTTGTGGTTCTGGTTGTGGTTCTGGTTGTGGTTCTGGTTCTGGTTCTGGTTCCGGTTCCGGTTCTGGTTTTGGTGCTGGTCCCGGTTCCGGTTCCGGTTCCGGTTCTGGTTCTGGTTCTGGTTCCGCTTCTGGTTCTGGTTCTGGTGAGTCTGGTTCTGGTTGTGGTTGTGGTTCTGTTTCTGGTTCTGGTTCTGGTTCTGGTGGTTCTGGTTCTAGTTCTGGTTCTGGTTCTTGTTCCGGTTCCGGTTCTGGTTCTAGTTCTGATTCTGGTTCTGGTGGTACTGGTTCTGGTTCTGGTTCTGGTTCCGGTTCTGGTTCCGGTTCTGGTTCTGGTTCTGGTTCTGGTTCTGGTTCTGGTTCCGGTTCCGGTTCTGGTTCTGGTGCTGGTTCCGGTTCTGGTTCCGATTCTGGTTCTGGTGCTGGTTCCGGTTCTGGTTCTGGTTCTGGTTCCGGTTCCGGTTCTGGTTCTGGTTCTGATGGTTCTGGTTCTGGTTCTGGTTCTGGTTCTGGTTCTAGTGGTTCTGGTTCTGGTTCTGGTTCCGGTTCTGGTTCTGGTTCTGGTGGTTCTGGTTCTGGTTCTGGTACTGTTTCTGGTTCTTGTTCCGGTTCAGGTTCTGGTTCTGGTTCTGGTTCCGGTTCTGGTTCTGGTTCTGGTTCCGGTTCTAGTTCCGGTTCTGGTTCTGGTTCTGCTTCTGGTTCTGGTTCTGGTGGTTCTGGTTCTGGTTCTGGTTCTGGTTCTGGTTCTGGTTCTGGTTCTGGGTCCGGTTCTGGTTCCGGTTCCGGATCTGATTCTGGTTGTGGTTCTGGTTCTGCTTCCGGTTCCGGTTCTGGTTCTGGTGCTGGTCCCGGTTCTGGTTCTGGTTCTGGTTCCGGTTCTGGTTCTGGTTCTGGTGGTTCTGGTTGTGGTTGTGGTTGTGGTTGTGGTTCTGGTTCTGGTTCTGGTTCTGGTTCTGGTGGTTCTGGTTCTGGTTCTGGTTCCGGTTCTGGTTCTGGTTCTGGTTCTGGTTCTGGTTCTGGTGGTTCTGGTTCTGGTTCTGGTTCTGGTTCTGATTCTGGTGGTTCTGGTTCTGGTTCTGGTTCTGGTTCTGGTTCTGGTTCTGGTTCTGGTTCTGGTTCTGGTTCTGATTCTGGTGGTTCTGGTTCTGGTTCTGGTTCTGGTTCCGGTTCTGGTTCTGGTTCTGGTGGTTCTGGTTCTGGTTCTGGTTCTGGTTCCGGTTCCGGTTCCGGATCTGGTTATGGTTCTGGTTCTGGTTCCGGTGGTTCTGGTTCTGGTTCTGGTTCTGGTTCTGGTTCTGGTTCGGGTGGTTCCGGTTCTGGTTTTGGTTCCGGTTCTGGTTCTGGTTCCGGTTCTGGTTCCGGTTCTGGTTCCGGTTCTGGTTGTGGTTGTCGTTCTCGTTCTGGTTCTGGTTCTGGTGGTACTGGTTCTGGTTCCGGTTTTGGTCCTGATTCTGGTGGTTCTGGTTCTGGTTCCGGTTCTGGTTCTGGTTCTGGTTCCGGTTCTGGTTCTGGTTCTGGTTCTGGTGGTTCTGGTTCTGGTTCTGGTTCTGGTTCTGGCTCTGGTTCTAGTGGTTCTGGTTCTGGTTCTTGTTCCGGTTCTGGTACTGGTTCTGGTTCTGGTTCCGGTTCCGGTTCTGGTTCTGGTTCCGGTTCTGGTTCTGCTTCTGGTGGTTCTGGTTCTGGTTCTGGTTCTGGTTCTGGTTCTGATGGTTCCAGTTCTGGTTTTGGTTTCGGTTCTGGGACTGGTTCTGGTGGTTCTGGTTCTGGTTCTGGTTCTGGTTCTGGTTCTGGTTCTGGTTCTGGTTCTGGTTCTGGTTTTGGTTCTGGTTCTGGTTGGGTTCTGGTGGTTCCGGTTCTGGTTTTGGTTTCGGTTCTGGTTTTGGTTCTGGTGTTTCTGGTTCTGGTTCTGGTTCTGGTTCTGGTTCTGGTTCTGGTTCTGGTGGTTCCGGTTCTGGTTCTGGTTCTGGTTCTGGTTCTGGTTCTGGTTCTGGTTCTGCTTTTGGTTCTGGTTCTGGTGGTTCTGGTTCTGGTTCTGGTTACAGTATCACAGTATCACAGTATCACAGTATGACAAGGTTGGAAAGGACCTCTGAGATCATCAAGTCCAACGTATAACCCAACACTAACACCAACCATCATCTAAACCATGGCACTCAGTGCCACATCCAATCTCCCCTTAAACACTTCCAGGGTCGGCGACTCCACCACCTCCATGGGCAACGCATTCCAATGGCCAATCACCCTTTCAGTAAAGAACTTCTTCCTCACATCAAGCCTAAACTTTCCCTGACGTAGCTTGAGTCCATGCCCTCTAGTTCTGTCACTGGTCACCTGAGAGAAGAGACCAACCCCTGACCGACTACAACCTCCTTTCAGGTAGCTGTAGAGAGCAATGAGGTCTCCCCTGAGCCTCCTCTTCTTTAGACTAAACAGCCCCAACTCCCTCAGTCGCTCCTCATAGGGCTTATGCTCCAGCCCCTTTACCATCTTCGTTGCCCTCCTCTGAACACATTCCAGTATCCTGACATCTTTCCCAAACTGGGGGGCCCAGAACTGTACACAGTATTCCAGATGAGGTCTGACTAGTGCCGAGTACAGGGGGACGATAACTTCTCTGGTTCTGCTCACCACACTATTCCTGATGCAGGCCAGAATGCCATTGGCCTTCTTGGCCACCTGGGCACACTGCTGGCTCATGTTGAGCTTCCTGTCAACCAGCACTCCCAGGTCCCTTTCTGCCTCACTACTCTCCAGCCACTCTGTCCCCAGTCTGTAGCTCTGCATGGGATTGTTGTGTCCAAAATGAAGTACCCGACATTTGGACTTATTAAACATCATCCCATTGGAATCGGCCCATCTCTCCAATCTGTCCAGGTCCCTCTGCAGGGCCATCCTACCCTCTAACAGATCAACCCTTCTTCCCAGTTTGGTATCATCAGCAAACTTGCTGATGATGGACTCAATCCCCTCATCCAGATCATCTATAAAGATATTAAACAGGACCGGACCGGTTCTAGTTCTGGTGGTTCTGGTTCTGGTTCTGGTTCTGGTTCTGGTTCTGGTTCTGATTCTGGTTCTGGTTCTAGTGGTTCTGGTTCTGGTTCTGGTTCTGGTTCTGGTTCTGGTGGTTCTGGTTCTGGTTCTGGTACTGGTTCTGGTTCTGGTTCTGGTTCCGGTTCCGGTTCTGGTTCTGGTTCTGGTTCTGGTTCTGCTTCTGGTTCCGGTTCTTGTTCCGGTTCTGGTTGTGGTTCTGGTTCTGGTTCTGGTGGTACTGGTTCTGGTTCCGGTTTTGGTTCTGATTCTGGTGGTTCTGGTTCTGGTTCCAGTTCCGGTTCTGGTTCTGGTTCTGGTTCTGGTTCCGGTTCCGGTTCCGGTTCTGGTTCTGGTTCTGGTTCTGGTTCTGGTTCTGGCTCCATTTCCGGTTCTGGTTCTGGTTCTGGTTCTGATTCTGGTTCTGGTGGTTCTGGTTCCGGTTCTGGTTCTGGTTCCGGTTCTGGTTCCGGTTCTGGTTCCGGTTCTGGTTGTGGTTCTGGTTCTGGTTCTGCTTCTGCTTCTGGTTCTGGTTCTGGTTCCGGTTCCGGTTCTGGTTCTGGTGCTGGTCCCGGTTCTGGTTCCGGTTCTGGTTCTGGTTCTGGTGGTTCTGGTGGTTCTGGTTCTAGTTCTGGTTCTGGTTCGGGTTCTGGTTCAGGTTCCGGTTCTGGTTCTGGTTCTGATTCTGGTTCTGGTGGTACTGGTTCTGGTTCTGGTTCTGGTTCTGGTTCCGGTTCTGGTTTCGGTTCTGGTTCTGGTTCTGGTTCCGGTTCTGGTTCCGGTTCTGGTTCTGGTGCTGGTTCCGGTTCTGGTTGTGGTTCTTCTTCTGGTTCCGGTTCTGGTTCTGGTTCTGGTTCTGGTTCTGGTTCCGGTTCTGGTTCTGGTTCTGGTTCTGGTGGTTCTTGTTCTGGTTCTGGTTCTTGTTCCGGTTCCGGTTCTGATTCTGGTTCTGGTTTTTGTTCCGGTTCCGGTTCTGGTTCTGGTTCTGGTTCTGGTTCCGGTTCTGGTTCTGGTTCTGGTTCTGGTTCCGGTTCTATTTCCGGTTCTGGTTCTGGTTCTGGTTCTGGTTCTGGTTCTGGTTCTGGTGGTACTGGTTCTGGTTCCGGTTTTGGTTCTGATTCTGGTGGTTCTGGTTCTGGTTCCGGTTCCGGTTCTGGTTCTGGTTCTGGTTCTGGTTCTGGTTCCGGTTCTGGTTCCGGTTCCGGTTTCGGTTCTGGTTCTGGTTCTGGTTCTGGTTCTGGTTCCGTTTCTGGTTATGGTTCTGATTCTGGTTCTGGTGGTTCTCGTTCTGTTTCTGGTTCTGGTTCCGGATCTGGTTCCGGTTCTGGTTGTGGTTCTGGTTCTGGTTCTGGTTCTGGTTCCGGTTCCGGTTCTGGTTCTGGTGCTGGTCCCGGTTCTGGTTCCGGTTCTGATTCTGGTGGTTCTGGTTCCGGTTCTGGTTTTGGTTCTGGTGATTCTGGTATTGGTTGTGGTTGTGGTTCTGGTTCTGGTTCTGGTTCTGGTTCTGGTTCTGGTTCTGGTTCTGGTGGTTCTGGTTCTAGTTCTGGTTCTGGTTCTGGTTCCGGTTCCGGTTCTGGTTCTGGTTCTGATTCTGGTTCTGGTGGTACTGGTTCTGGTTCTGGTTCTGGTTCTGGTTCTGGTTCTGGTTCCGGTTCTGGTTCTGGTTCTGGTTCTGGTTCTGGTTCTGTTTCTGGTTCTGGTTCCGGTTCTGGTGGTTCTGGTTCCGGTTCTGGTTCTGGTTCTGGTTCTGGTGGTTCTGGTTCTGGTTCTGGTACTGGTTCTGGTTCTGGTTCCGGTTTCGGTTCTGGTTCTGGTTCTGGTTCTGGTGGTTCTGGTTGTGGTTGTGGTTGTGGTTGTGGTTGTGGTTCTGGTTCTGGTTCTGGTTCTGGTGGTTCTGGTTCTGGTTCTGGTTCCGGTTCTGGTTCCGGTTCAGGTTCTGGTTCTGGTTCTGGTTCTGGTTCTGGTGGTTCTGGTTCTGGTTCTGGTTCTGGTTCTGGTTCTGTTTCTGATTCTGGTGGTTCTGGTTCTGGTTCTGGTTCTGGTTCTGGTTCTGGTTCTGCTTTTGGTTCTGGTTCTGGTTCTGATTCTGGTGGTTCTGTTTCTGGTTCTGGTTACAGTATCACAGTATCACAGTATGACAAGGTTGGAAAGGACCTCTGAGATCATCAAGTCCAACGTATAACCCAACACTAACACCAACCATCATCTAAACCATGGCACTCAGTGCCACATCCAATCTCCCCTTAAACACCTCCAGGGTCGGCGACTCCACCACCTCCCTGGGCAACGCATTCCAATGGCCAATCACCCTTTCAGTAAAGAACTTCTTCCTCACATCAAGCCTAAACTTTCCCTGACGTAGCTTGAGTCCATGCCCTCTTGTTCTGTCACTGGTCACCTGAGAGAAGAGACCAACCCCTGACCGACTACAACCTCCTTTCAGGTAGCTGTAGAGAGCAATGAGGTCTCCCCTGAGCCTCCTCTTCTTTAGACTAAACAGCCCCAACTCCCTCAGTCGCTCCTCATAGGGCTTATGCTCCAGCCCATTTACCATCTTCGTTGCCCTCCTCTGAACACATTCCAGTATCCTGACATCTTTCCCAAACTGGGGGGCCCAGAACTGTACACAGTATTCCAGTTGAGGTCTGACTAGTGCCGAGTACAGGGGGACGATAACTTCTCTGGTTCTGCTCACCACACTATTCCTGATGCAGGCCAGAATGCCATTGGCCTTCTTGGCCACCTGGGCACACTGCTGGCTCATGTTGAGCTTCCTGTCAACCAGCACTCCCAGGTCCCTTTCTGCCTCACTACTCTCCAGCCACTCTGTCCCCAGTCTGTAGCTCTGCATGGGATTGTTGTGTCCAAAATGAAGTACCCGACATTTGGACTTATTAAACATCATCCCATTGGAATCGGCCCATCTCTCCAATCTGTCCAGGTCCCTCTGCAGGGCCATCCTACCCTCTAACAGATCAACCCTTCTTCCCAGTTTGGTATCATCAGCAAACTTGCTGATGATGGACTCAATCCCCTCATCCAGATCATCTATAAAGATATTAAACAGGACCGGATCGGTTCTAGTTCTGGTGGTTCTGGTTCTGGTTCTGGGTCTGGTTCTGGTTCTGGTTCCGGTTCCGGTTCCGGTTCTGGTTCTGGTTCTGGTAGTTCTGGTTCCGGTTCTGGTTCTGGTTCTGGTGGTTCTGGTGGTTCTGGTTCTGGTATTGATTCTGGTTCTCGTTCTGGTTCTGGTTCTGGTTCTGGTTCTGGTTCTAGTGGTTCTGGTTCTGGTTCTGGTTCTGGTTCTGGTTTTGGTTCTGGTGGTTCTGGTTCTGGTACTGTTTCTGGTTCTGGTTCCGGTTCCGGTTCCGGTTCTGGTTCTGGTTCCGGTTCTGGTTCTGGTTCTGGTTCTGGTTCCGGTTCTTGTTCCGGTTCTGATTCTGGTTCTGGTTCTGGTTCTGGTGGTGCTGGTTCTGGTTCCGGTTTTGGTTCTTATTCTGGTGGTTCTGGTTCTGGTTTCGGTTCCGGTTCTGGTTCTGGTTCTGGTTCTGCTTCTGGTTCTGGTTCCGGTTCCGGTTCCGGTTCCGGTTCTGGTTCTGGTTCTGGTTCTGGTTCTGGTTCTGGTTCCGGTTCTGGTTCTGGTTCTGATTCTGGTTCTAATGGTTCTGGTTCTGGTTCTGGTTCTGGTTCTGGTTCCTGTTCTGGTTCCGGTTCTGGTTGTGGTTCTGGTTGTGGTTCTGGTTGTGGTTCTGGTTCTGGTTCTGGTTCCGGTTCCGGTTCTGGTTTTGGTGCTGGTCCCGGTTCCGGTTCCGGTTCCGGTTCTGGTTCTGGTTCTGGTTCCGCTTCTGGTTCTGGTTCTGGTGAGTCTGGTTCTGGTTGTGGTTGTGGTTCTGTTTCTGGTTCTGGTTCTGGTTCTGGTGGTTCTGGTTCTAGTTCTGGTTCTGGTTCTTGTTCCGGTTCCGGTTCTGGTTCTAGTTCTGATTCTGGTTCTGGTGGTACTGGTTCTGGTTCTGGTTCTGGTTCCGGTTCTGGTTCCGGTTCTGGTTCTGGTTCTGGTTCTGGTTCTGGTTCTGGTTCCGGTTCCGGTTCTGGTTCTGGTGCTGGTTCCGGTTCTGGTTCCGATTCTGGTTCTGGTGCTGGTTCCGGTTCTGGTTCTGGTTCTGGTTCCGGTTCCGGTTCTGGTTCTGGTTCTGATGGTTCTGGTTCTGGTTCTGGTTCTGGTTCTGGTTCTAGTGGTTCTGGTTCTGGTTCTGGTTCCGGTTCTGGTTCTGGTTCTGGTGGTTCTGGTTCTGGTTCTGGTACTGTTTCTGGTTCTTGTTCCGGTTCAGGTTCTGGTTCTGGTTCTGGTTCCGGTTCTGGTTCTGGTTCTGGTTCCGGTTCTAGTTCCGGTTCTGGTTCTGGTTCTGCTTCTGGTTCTGGTTCTGGTGGTTCTGGTTCTGGTTCTGGTTCTGGTTCTGGTTCTGGTTCTGGTTCTGGGTCCGGTTCTGGTTCCGGTTCCGGATCTGATTCTGGTTGTGGTTCTGGTTCTGCTTCCGGTTCCGGTTCTGGTTCTGGTGCTGGTCCCGGTTCTGGTTCTGGTTCTGGTTCCGGTTCTGGTTCTGGTTCTGGTGGTTCTGGTTGTGGTTGTGGTTGTGGTTGTGGTTCTGGTTCTGGTTCTGGTTCTGGTTCTGGTGGTTCTGGTTCTGGTTCTGGTTCCGGTTCTGGTTCTGGTTCTGGTTCTGGTTCTGGTTCTGGTGGTTCTGGTTCTGGTTCTGGTTCTGGTTCTGATTCTGGTGGTTCTGGTTCTGGTTCTGGTTCTGGTTCTGGTTCTGGTTCTGGTTCTGGTTCTGGTTCTGGTTCTGATTCTGGTGGTTCTGGTTCTGGTTCTGGTTCTGGTTCCGGTTCTGGTTCTGGTTCTGGTGGTTCTGGTTCTGGTTCTGGTTCTGGTTCCGGTTCCGGTTCCGGATCTGGTTATGGTTCTGGTTCTGGTTCCGGTGGTTCTGGTTCTGGTTCTGGTTCTGGTTCTGGTTCTGGTTCGGGTGGTTCCGGTTCTGGTTTTGGTTCCGGTTCTGGTTCTGGTTCCGGTTCTGGTTCCGGTTCTGGTTCCGGTTCTGGTTGTGGTTGTCGTTCTCGTTCTGGTTCTGGTTCTGGTGGTACTGGTTCTGGTTCCGGTTTTGGTCCTGATTCTGGTGGTTCTGGTTCTGGTTCCGGTTCTGGTTCTGGTTCTGGTTCCGGTTCTGGTTCTGGTTCTGGTTCTGGTGGTTCTGGTTCTGGTTCTGGTTCTGGTTCTGGCTCTGGTTCTAGTGGTTCTGGTTCTGGTTCTTGTTCCGGTTCTGGTACTGGTTCTGGTTCTGGTTCCGGTTCCGGTTCTGGTTCTGGTTCCGGTTCTGGTTCTGCTTCTGGTGGTTCTGGTTCTGGTTCTGGTTCTGGTTCTGGTTCTGATGGTTCCAGTTCTGGTTTTGGTTTCGGTTCTGGGACTGGTTCTGGTGGTTCTGGTTCTGGTTCTGGTTCTGGTTCTGGTTCTGGTTCTGGTTCTGGTTCTGGTTCTGGTTTTGGTTCTGGTTCTGGTTGGGTTCTGGTGGTTCCGGTTCTGGTTTTGGTTTCGGTTCTGGTTTTGGTTCTGGTGTTTCTGGTTCTGGTTCTGGTTCTGGTTCTGGTTCTGGTTCTGGTTCTGGTGGTTCCGGTTCTGGTTCTGGTTCTGGTTCTGGTTCTGGTTCTGGTTCTGGTTCTGCTTTTGGTTCTGGTTCTGGTGGTTCTGGTTCTGGTTCTGGTTACAGTATCACAGTATCACAGTATCACAGTATGACAAGGTTGGAAAGGACCTCTGAGATCATCAAGTCCAACGTATAACCCAACACTAACACCAACCATCATCTAAACCATGGCACTCAGTGCCACATCCAATCTCCCCTTAAACACTTCCAGGGTCGGCGACTCCACCACCTCCATGGGCAACGCATTCCAATGGCCAATCACCCTTTCAGTAAAGAACTTCTTCCTCACATCAAGCCTAAACTTTCCCTGACGTAGCTTGAGTCCATGCCCTCTAGTTCTGTCACTGGTCACCTGAGAGAAGAGACCAACCCCTGACCGACTACAACCTCCTTTCAGGTAGCTGTAGAGAGCAATGAGGTCTCCCCTGAGCCTCCTCTTCTTTAGACTAAACAGCCCCAACTCCCTCAGTCGCTCCTCATAGGGCTTATGCTCCAGCCCCTTTACCATCTTCGTTGCCCTCCTCTGAACACATTCCAGTATCCTGACATCTTTCCCAAACTGGGGGGCCCAGAACTGTACACAGTATTCCAGATGAGGTCTGACTAGTGCCGAGTACAGGGGGACGATAACTTCTCTGGTTCTGCTCACCACACTATTCCTGATGCAGGCCAGAATGCCATTGGCCTTCTTGGCCACCTGGGCACACTGCTGGCTCATGTTGAGCTTCCTGTCAACCAGCACTCCCAGGTCCCTTTCTGCCTCACTACTCTCCAGCCACTCTGTCCCCAGTCTGTAGCTCTGCATGGGATTGTTGTGTCCAAAATGAAGTACCCGACATTTGGACTTATTAAACATCATCCCATTGGAATCGGCCCATCTCTCCAATCTGTCCAGGTCCCTCTGCAGGGCCATCCTACCCTCTAACAGATCAACCCTTCTTCCCAGTTTGGTATCATCAGCAAACTTGCTGATGATGGACTCAATCCCCTCATCCAGATCATCTATAAAGATATTAAACAGGACCGGACCGGTTCTAGTTCTGGTGGTTCTGGTTCTGGTTCTGGTTCTGGTTCTGGTTCTGGTTCTGATTCTGGTTCTGGTTCTAGTGGTTCTGGTTCTGGTTCTGGTTCTGGTTCTGGTTCTGGTGGTTCTGGTTCTGGTTCTGGTACTGGTTCTGGTTCTGGTTCTGGTTCCGGTTCCGGTTCTGGTTCTGGTTCTGGTTCTGGTTCTGCTTCTGGTTCCGGTTCTTGTTCCGGTTCTGGTTGTGGTTCTGGTTCTGGTTCTGGTGGTACTGGTTCTGGTTCCGGTTTTGGTTCTGATTCTGGTGGTTCTGGTTCTGGTTCCAGTTCCGGTTCTGGTTCTGGTTCTGGTTCTGGTTCCGGTTCCGGTTCCGGTTCTGGTTCTGGTTCTGGTTCTGGTTCTGGTTCTGGCTCCATTTCCGGTTCTGGTTCTGGTTCTGGTTCTGATTCTGGTTCTGGTGGTTCTGGTTCCGGTTCTGGTTCTGGTTCCGGTTCTGGTTCCGGTTCTGGTTCCGGTTCTGGTTGTGGTTCTGGTTCTGGTTCTGCTTCTGCTTCTGGTTCTGGTTCTGGTTCCGGTTCCGGTTCTGGTTCTGGTGCTGGTCCCGGTTCTGGTTCCGGTTCTGGTTCTGGTTCTGGTGGTTCTGGTGGTTCTGGTTCTAGTTCTGGTTCTGGTTCGGGTTCTGGTTCAGGTTCCGGTTCTGGTTCTGGTTCTGATTCTGGTTCTGGTGGTACTGGTTCTGGTTCTGGTTCTGGTTCTGGTTCCGGTTCTGGTTTCGGTTCTGGTTCTGGTTCTGGTTCCGGTTCTGGTTCCGGTTCTGGTTCTGGTGCTGGTTCCGGTTCTGGTTGTGGTTCTTCTTCTGGTTCCGGTTCTGGTTCTGGTTCTGGTTCTGGTTCTGGTTCCGGTTCTGGTTCTGGTTCTGGTTCTGGTGGTTCTTGTTCTGGTTCTGGTTCTTGTTCCGGTTCCGGTTCTGATTCTGGTTCTGGTTTTTGTTCCGGTTCCGGTTCTGGTTCTGGTTCTGGTTCTGGTTCCGGTTCTGGTTCTGGTTCTGGTTCTGGTTCCGGTTCTATTTCCGGTTCTGGTTCTGGTTCTGGTTCTGGTTCTGGTTCTGGTTCTGGTGGTACTGGTTCTGGTTCCGGTTTTGGTTCTGATTCTGGTGGTTCTGGTTCTGGTTCCGGTTCCGGTTCTGGTTCTGGTTCTGGTTCTGGTTCTGGTTCCGGTTCTGGTTCCGGTTCCGGTTTCGGTTCTGGTTCTGGTTCTGGTTCTGGTTCTGGTTCCGTTTCTGGTTATGGTTCTGATTCTGGTTCTGGTGGTTCTCGTTCTGTTTCTGGTTCTGGTTCCGGATCTGGTTCCGGTTCTGGTTGTGGTTCTGGTTCTGGTTCTGGTTCTGGTTCCGGTTCCGGTTCTGGTTCTGGTGCTGGTCCCGGTTCTGGTTCCGGTTCTGATTCTGGTGGTTCTGGTTCCGGTTCTGGTTTTGGTTCTGGTGATTCTGGTATTGGTTGTGGTTGTGGTTCTGGTTCTGGTTCTGGTTCTGGTTCTGGTTCTGGTTCTGGTTCTGGTGGTTCTGGTTCTAGTTCTGGTTCTGGTTCTGGTTCCGGTTCCGGTTCTGGTTCTGGTTCTGATTCTGGTTCTGGTGGTACTGGTTCTGGTTCTGGTTCTGGTTCTGGTTCTGGTTCTGGTTCCGGTTCTGGTTCTGGTTCTGGTTCTGGTTCTGGTTCTGTTTCTGGTTCTGGTTCCGGTTCTGGTGGTTCTGGTTCCGGTTCTGGTTCTGGTTCTGGTTCTGGTGGTTCTGGTTCTGGTTCTGGTACTGGTTCTGGTTCTGGTTCCGGTTTCGGTTCTGGTTCTGGTTCTGGTTCTGGTGGTTCTGGTTGTGGTTGTGGTTGTGGTTGTGGTTGTGGTTCTGGTTCTGGTTCTGGTTCTGGTGGTTCTGGTTCTGGTTCTGGTTCCGGTTCTGGTTCCGGTTCAGGTTCTGGTTCTGGTTCTGGTTCTGGTTCTGGTGGTTCTGGTTCTGGTTCTGGTTCTGGTTCTGGTTCTGTTTCTGATTCTGGTGGTTCTGGTTCTGGTTCTGGTTCTGGTTCTGGTTCTGGTTCTGCTTTTGGTTCTGGTTCTGGTTCTGATTCTGGTGGTTCTGTTTCTGGTTCTGGTTACAGTATCACAGTATCACAGTATGACAAGGTTGGAAAGGACCTCTGAGATCATCAAGTCCAACGTATAACCCAACACTAACACCAACCATCATCTAAACCATGGCACTCAGTGCCACATCCAATCTCCCCTTAAACACCTCCAGGGTCGGCGACTCCACCACCTCCCTGGGCAACGCATTCCAATGGCCAATCACCCTTTCAGTAAAGAACTTCTTCCTCACATCAAGCCTAAACTTTCCCTGACGTAGCTTGAGTCCATGCCCTCTTGTTCTGTCACTGGTCACCTGAGAGAAGAGACCAACCCCTGACCGACTACAACCTCCTTTCAGGTAGCTGTAGAGAGCAATGAGGTCTCCCCTGAGCCTCCTCTTCTTTAGACTAAACAGCCCCAACTCCCTCAGTCGCTCCTCATAGGGCTTATGCTCCAGCCCCTTTACCATCTTCGTTGCCCTCCTCTGAACACATTCCAGTATCCTGACATCTTTCCCAAACTGGGGTCCCAGAACTGTACACAGTATTCCAGATGAGGTCTGACTAGTGCCGAGTACAGGGGGACGATAACTTCTCTGGTTCTGCTCACCACACTATTCCTGATGCAGGCCAGAATGCCATTGGCCTTCTTGGCCACCTGGGCACACTGCTGGCTCATGTTGAGCTTCCTGTCAACCAGCACTCCCAGGTCCCTTTCTGCCTCACTACTCTCCAGCCACTCTGTCCCCAGTCTGTAGCTCTGCATGGGATTGTTGTGTCCAAAATGAAGTACCCGACATTTGGACTTATTAAACATCATCCCATTGGAATCGGCCCATCTCTCCAATCTGTCCAGGTCCCTCTGCAGGGCCATCCTACCCTCTAACAGATCAACCCTTCTTCCCAGTTTGGTATCATCAGCAAACTTGCTGATGATGGACTCAATCCCCTCATCCAGATCATCTATAAAGATATTAAACAGGACCGGATCGGTTCTAGTTCTGGTGGTTCTGGTTCTGGTCCAGGTTCTGGTTCTGGTTCTGGCGATTCTGGTTCTAGTTGTGGTTGTGGTTCTGGTTCTGGTTCTGGTTCTGATTCTGGTTCTGGTGGTACTGGTTCTGGTTCTGGTTCTGGTTCCGGTTCTGGTTCTGGTTCTGGTTCTGGTTCTGGTTCAGGTTCCGGTTCTGGTTCTGGTGCTGGTTCCGGTTCTGGTTCCGGTTCTGGTTCTGGTGCTGGTTCCGGTTCTGGTTCTGGTTCCGGTTCCGGTTCTGGTTCTGGTTCTGGTGGTTCTGGTTCTGGTTCTGGTTCTGGTTCTGGTTCTGGTTCTGGTTCTGGTTCCGGTTCCGGTTCTGGTTCTGGTTCCGGTTCTAGTTCCGGTTCTGGTTCTGGTTCTGGTTCTGGTTCTGGTGGTACTGGTTCTGGTTCTGGTTTTGGTTCTGATTCTGGTGGTTCTGGTTCTGGTTCCGGTTCCGGTTCCGGTTCTGGTTCTGGTTCTGGTTCCGGTTCTGGTTCCGGTTCCGGTTCCGGTTCTGGTTCTGGTTCTGGTTCTGGTTCCGTTTCCGGTTTTGGTTCTGGTTCTGGTTCTCGTTCTGGTTCTGGTGGTTCTGGTTCTGGTTCTGGTTCTGGTTCTGGTTCCGTTTCCGGTTCCGGTTCTGGTTGTGGTTGTGGTTCTGGTTCTAGTTCTGGTTCTGGTTCCGGTTCCGGTTCTGGTTCTGGTGCTGGTCCCGGTTCTGGTTCCGGTTCTGGTTCTGGTTCTGGTTCCGGTTCTGGTTCTGGTGATTCTGGTTCTGGTTGTGGTTCTGGTTCTGGTTCTGGTTCTGGTTCTGGTTCTGGTTCTGGTGGTTCTGGTTCTAGTTCTGGTTCTGGTTCTGGTTCCGGTTCCGGTTCTGGTTCTGGTTCTGATTCTGGTTCTGGTGGTACTGCTTCTGGTCCTGGTTCCGGTTCTGGTTCTGGTTCTGGTTCTGGTTGTGGTTCTAGTTCTGGTTCTGGTTCTGGTTCTGGTTCTGGTTCCCGTTCCGGTTCTGGTTCTGGTGCTGGTTCCGGTTCTCGTTCCGGTTCTGGTTCTGGTGCTGGTTCCGGTTCTGGTTCTGGTTCCGGTTCCGGTTCTGGTTCTGGTTCTGGTTCTGGTTCTGGTTCTGGTTCTGGTTCTAGTGGTTCTGGTTCTGGTTCTGGTTCCGGTTCCGGTTCTGGTTCTGGTTCTGGTTCTGGTGGTTCTGGTTCTGGTTCTGATTCTGGTTCTGGTGGTTCTGGTTCCGGTTCTGGTTCTGGTTCCGGTTCTGGTTCCGGTTCTGTTTCCGGTTCTGGTTGTGGTTCTGGTTCTGGTTCTGGTTCTGCTTCTGGTTCTGGTTCTGGTTCTGGTTCCGGTTCCGGTTCTGGTTCTGGTGCTGGTCCCGGTTCTGGTTCCGGTTCTGGTTCTGGTTCCGGTTCCGGTTCTGGTTCTGGTGATTCAGGTTCTGGTTCTGGTTCTGGTTCTGGTTCTGGTTCTGGTGGTTCTGGTGGTTCTGGTTCTAGTTCTGGTTCTGGTTCGGGTTCTGGTTCAGGTTCCGGTTCCGGTTCTGGTTCTGGTTCTGATTCTGGTTCTGGTGGTACTGGTTCTGGTTCTAGTTCTGGTTCTGGTTCCGGTTCTGGTTCCGGTTCTGTTTCTGGTTCTGGTTCCGGTTCTGGTTCCGGTTCTGGTTCTGGTGCTGGTTCCGGTTCTGGTTGTGGTTCTTCTTCTGGTTCCGGTTCTGGTTCTGGTTCTGGTTCTGGTTCCGGTTCTGGTTCTGGTTCTGGTTCTGGTGGTTCTTGTTCTGGTTCTGGTTCTTGTTCCGGTTCCGGTTCTGATTCTGGTTCTGGTTTTTGTTCCGGTTCCGGTTCTGGTTCTGGTTCTGGTTCTGGTTCCGGTTCTGGTTCTGGTTCTGGTTCCGGTTCTAGTTCCGGTTCTGGTTCTGGTTCTGGTTCTGGTTCTGGTTCTGGTTCTGGTTCTGGTTCTGGTTCTGGTTCTGGTTCTGGTTTTGGTTCTGGTTCTGGTTCGGGTTCTGGTGGTTCCGGTTCTGGTTTTGGTTCCGGTTCTGGTTCTGGTTCTCGTGGTACTGGTTCTGGTTCTGGTTCTGGTTCTGGTTCTGGTTCTGGTGGTTTTGGTTCTGGTTCTGGTTACAGTATCACAGTATCACAGTATGACAAGGTTGGAAAGGACCTCTGAGATCATCAAGTCCAACGTATAACCCAACACTAACACCAACCATCATCTAAACCATGGCACTCAGTGCCACATCCAATCTCCCCTTAAACACCTCCAGGGTCGGCGACTCCACCACCTCCCTGGGCAACGCATTCCAATGGCCAATCACCCTTTCAGTAAAGAACTTCTTCCTCACATCAAGCCTAAACTTTCCCTGACGTAGCTTGAGTCCATGCCCTCTTGTTCTGTCACTGGTCACCTGAGAGAAGAGACCAACCCCTGACCGACTACAACCTCCTTTCAGGTAGCTGTAGAGAGCAATGAGGTCTCCCCTGAGCCTCCTCTTCTTTAGACTAAACAGCCCCAACTCCCTCAGTCGCTCCTCATAGGGCTTATGCTCCAGCCCCTTTACCATCTTCGTTGCCCTCCTCTGAACACATTCCAGTATCCTGACATCTTTCCCAAACTGGGGTCCCAGAACTGTACACAGTATTCCAGATGAGGTCTGACTAGTGCCGAGTACAGGGGGACGATAACTTCTCTGGTTCTGCTCACCACACTATTCCTGATGCAGGTCAGAATGCCATTGGCCTTCTTGGCCACCTGGGCACACTGCTGGCTCATGTTGAGCTTCCTGTCAACCAGCACTCCCAGGTCCCTTTCTGCCTCACTACTCTCCAGCCACTCTGTCCCCAGTCTGTAGCTCTGCATGGGATTGTTGTGTCCAAAATGAAGTACCCGACATTTGGACTTATTAAACATCATCCCATTGGAATCGGCCCATCTCTCCAATCTGTCCAGGTCCCTCTGCAGGGCCATCCTACCCTCTAACAGATCAACCCTTCTTCCCAGTTTGGTATCATCAGCAAACTTGCTGATGATGGACTCAATCCCCTCATCCAGATCATCTATAAAGATATTAAACAGGACCGGACCGGTTCTAGTTCTGGTGGTTCTGGTTCTGGTTCTGGTTCTGGTTCTGGTTCCGGTTCCGGTTCCGGTTCTGGTTCTGGTTCTGGTAGTTCTGGTTCCGGTTCTGGTTCTGGTTCTGGTGGTTCTGGTGGTTCTGGTTCCGGTTCTGATTCTGGTTCTCGTTCTGGTTCTGGTGGTTCTGGTTCTGGTTCCGGTTCCGGTTCTGGTTCTGGTTCTGGTTCGGGTTCCGGTTCCGGTTCTGGTTCCGGTTCTGGTTCTGGTAGTTATGGTTCCGGTTCTGGTTCTGGTTCTGGTTCCGGTTCTGGTTCTGGTTCTCGTTCTGGTTCTGGTGGTTCTGGTTCTGGTTCCGGTTCCGGTTCTGGTTCTGGTTCTGGTTCTGGTTCCGGTTCTGGTTCTGGTTATGGTTCCGGTTCCGGTTCTAGTTCCGGTTCTGGTTCTGGTTCCGGTTCTGGTTCTGGTTCTGGTGATTCTGGTTCTGGTTCTGGTTCTGGTTCTGGTTCCGGTTCCGGTTCCGGTTCTGGTTCTGGTTCTGGTAGTTCTGGTTCCGGTTCTGGATCTGGTTCTGGTAGTTCTGGTTCTGGTTCCGGTTCTGATACTGGTTCTCGTTCTGGTTCTGGTTCCGGTTCCGGTTCCGGTTCCGGTTCTGGTTCTGGTTCTGGTTTTGGTTCCGGTTCTGGTTCTGGTTCTGGTTCTGGTTCTGGTTCTGGTTCTGGTTCTGGTTCCAGTTCCGGTTCTGGTTCTGGTTCTGGTTCTGGTAGTTCTGGTTCAGGTTCTGGTTCTGGTGGTTCTGGTTCTGGTTCCGGTTCTGGTTCTGGTTCTCTTTCTGGTTCTGGTGGTTCTGGTTCTGGTTCCGGTTCCGGTTCCGGTTCTGGTTCTGGTTCTGGTCCAGGTTCTGGTTCTGGTTCTGGCGATTCTGGTTCTAGTTGTGGTTGTGGTTCTGGTTCTGGTTCTGGTTCTGATTCTGGTTCTGGTGGTACTGGTTCTGGTTCTGGTTCTGGTTCTGGTTCCGGTTCTGGTTCTGGTTCTGGTTCTCGTTCTGGTTCAGGTTCCGGTTCTGGTTCTGGTGCTGGTTCCGGTTCTGGTTCCGGTTCTGGTTCTGGTGCTGGTTCCGGTTCTGGTTCTGGTTCCGGTTCCGGTTCTGGTTCTGGTTCTGGTGGTTCTGGTTCTGGTTCTGGTTCTGGTTCTGGTTCTGGTTCTGGTTCTGGTTCCGGTTCTGGTTCTGGTTCTGGTGGTTCTGGTTCTGGTTCTGGTACTGGTTCTGGTTCTGGTTCCGGTTCCGGTTCTGGTTCTGGTTCTGGTTCTGGTTCCGGTTCTGGTTCTGGTTCTGGTTCCGGTTCTAGTTCCGGTTCTGGTTCTGGTTCTGGTTCTGGTTCTGGTGGTACTGGTTCTGGTTCCGGTTTTGGTTCTGATTCTGGTGGTTCTGGTTCTGGTTCCGGTTCCGGTTCCGGTTCTGGTTCTGGTTCTGGTTCCGGTTCTGGTTCCAGTTCCGGTTCCGGTTCTGGTTCTGGTTCTGGTCCTGGTTCTGGTTCCGTTTCCGGTTTTGGTTCTGGTTCTGGTTCTCGTTCTGGTTCTGGTGGTTCTGGTTATGGTTCTGGTTCTGGTTCCGGTTCCGGTTCCGGTTCTGGTTGTGGTTGTGGTTCTGGTTCTAGTTCTGGTTCTGGTTCCGGTTCCGGTTCTGGTTCTGGTGCTGGTCCCGGTTCTGGTTCCGGTTCTGGTTCTGGTTCTGGTTCCGGTTCTGGTTCTGGTTCTGGTGATTCTGGTTCTGGTTGTGGTTCTGGTTGTGGTTCTGGTTCTGGTTGTGGTTCTGGTTCTGGTGGTTCTGGTTCTAGTTCTGGTTCTGGTTCTGGTTCCGGTTCCGGTTCTGGTTCTGGTTCTGATTCTGGTTCTGGTGGTACTGCTTCTGGTCCTGGTTCCGGTTCTGGTTCTGGTTCTGGTTCTGGTTCTAGTTCTAGTTCTGGTTCTGGTTCTGGTTCTGGTTCTGGTTCCCGTTCCGGTTCTGGTTCTGGTGCTGGTTCCGGTTCTGGTTCTGGTTCCGGTTCCGGTTCTGGTTCTGGTTCTGGTTCTGGTTCTAGTGGTTCTGGTTCTGGTTCTGGTTCCGGTTCCGGTTCTGGTTCTGGTGGTTCTGGTTCTGGTTCTGGTTCTGGTACTCGTTCTGGTTCTGGTTCCGGTTCCGGTTCTGGTTCTGGTTATGGTTCTGGTTCCGGTTCTGGTTCTGGTTCTGGTTCCGGTTCTAGTTCCGGTTCTGGTTCTGGTTCTGGTTCTGGGTCTGGTTCTGGTGGTTCTGGTTCTGGTTCTGGTTCTGGTTCCGGTTCTGGTTCCGGTTCCGTTTCTGGTTCTGGTTCTGGTTCTGGTTCTGGTTCTGGTTCTGGTTCCGGTTCCGGTTCTGGTTCTGGTGCTGGTCCCGGTTCTGGTTCCGTTTCTGGTTCTGGTTCTGGTTCCGGTTCTGGTTCTGGTTCTGGTGGTTCTGGTTGTGGTTGTTGTTGTGGTTGTGGTTGTGGTTCTGGTTCTGGTTCTGGTTCTGGTTCTGGTGGTTCTGGTTCTGGTTCTGGTTCCGGTTCTGGTTCCGGTTCCGGTTCTGGTTCTGGTTCTGATTCTGGTTCTGGTTCTGGTTCTGGTTCTGGTTCTGGTTCTGGTTCTGATTCTGGTAGTTCTGGTTCTCGTTCTGGTTCTGGTTCCGGTTCTGGTTCTGGTTCTGGTGGTTCTGGTTCTGGTTCTGGTTCTGGTGATTCTGGTTCTGGTTGTGGTTCTGGTTGTGGTTCTGGTTCTGGTTCTCGTTCTGGTTCTGGTGGTTCTGGTTCTAGTTCTGGTTCTGGTTCTGGTTCCGGTTCCGGTTCCGGTTCTGGTTCTGGTTCTGGTGGTTCTGGTTCTGGTTCTGGTTCTGGTTTTGGTTCTGGTTCTGGTTCGGGTTCTGGTGGTTCCGGTTCTGGTTTTGGTTCCGGTTCTGGTTCTGGTTCTGGTGGTTCTGGTTCTGGTTGTGGTTGTGGTTGTGGTTGTGGTTCTGGTTCTGGTTCTGGTTCTGGTGGCTCTGGTTCTGGTTCTGGTTCTGGTTCCGGTTCTGGTTCCGGTTCCGGTTCCGGTTCTGGTTCTGATTCTGGTTCTGGTTCTGGTTCTGGTTCTCGTGGTTCTGGTTCTGGTTCTGGTTCTGGTTCTGGTTCTGGTTCTGGTTCTGATTCTGGTGGTTCTGGTTCTGGTTCTGGTTCTGGTTCTGGTTCTGGTTCTGGTTCTGGTTCTGGTTCTGATTCTGGTGGTTCTGGTTCTGGTTCTGGTTCTGGTTCTGGTTCTGGTTCCGGTTCTGATTCTGGTTCTGGTGGTTCTGCTTCTGGTTCTGGTTCTGGTTCTGGTTCCGGTTCCGGTTCCAGTTCCGGTTCCGGTTCTGGTTCTGGTTCTGGTGGTTCTGCTTCTGGTTCTGGTTCTGGTTCTGGTGGTTCCGGTTCTGGTTTTGGTTTCGGTTCTGGTTCTGGTTCTGGTGGTTCTGGTTCTGGTTCTGGTTCTGGTTCTGGTTCTGGTTCCGGTTCCGGTTCCGGTTCCGGTTCTGTTTCTGGTTCTACTTCTGGTTCTGCTTCTGCTTCTGGTGGTTCTCGTTCTGGTTCCGGTTCTGGTTCTGGTTCTGGTTCTGGTGGTTCTGGTTCTGGTTCCGGTTCTGGTTCTGGTTCTGGTTCTGGTTCTGGTTCTGTTTCCGGTTCCGGTTCTGATACTGGTTCTGGTTCTGGTGGTTCTGGTTCCGGTTCCAGTTCTCGTTCTGGTTCTGGTTCTGGTTCTGGTTCCGGTTCTGGTTCTGGTTCTGGTTCTGTTTCTGGTTCCGGTTCTGGTTCTGGTTCTGGTTCTGGTTCTGGTGGTTTGAGGTACCTGGGGATGGTTTTGAAGGAGCTGGGACTGGTTTGGGGGACCTGGTGGTGGTCTTGGGGGACCTGGGTGTGGTTTTGAAGGAGCTGGGGTTGGTTTTGAAGGATCTGGGTGTGGTCTTGAGGGACCTGAGGGTGGTTTGAAGGAGATGGGAGTGGTTTTGACGGACCTGGGGGTGGTCTTGAGGGACCTGGGGGTGGTTTTGAGGGATCTGGTTGTGGTTTTGAAGGACCTGGTTGTGGTTTTGGGGGACCTGGAGATGATTCGAGGGACCTGTTGGTGGTCTGGGTGGACTTGGGGGTGGTTTTGAACGACCTGGTGGTGGTTTTGAAGGATCTGAAGATGGTTTTGGGCAACTTGATGTTTTTTGAGGGACCTGGAGATGGTTTTGAGGGACCTGGAGATGTTTTTGGGGGTCAAGATGATGTTTTTGGGTTCCTGATGACATTTTTGAGCGATCTGGAGATGCTTTGAGGGATAAGATGACGTTTTTGGGTTCCTGATGACATTTTTGAGGGATCTGGATAAGGTTTGGGGTTCCTGAAGACGTTTTTGAGGGACCTGGATATGTTTTTGAGGGACAAGATGATGTTTTTGGGTTCCTGAGGACATTTTTGAGGCCCTGGAGATGATTATGAGGGACAAGATGATGTTTTTGAGTTCCTGATGACATTTTTGAGGGATCTGGAGATGGTTTTGAGGGACAAGATGATGTTTTTGGGTTCCTGATGACATTTTTGAGGGATCTGGAGATGTTTTTGAGGGACAAGATGATGTTTTTGGGTTGCTGTTGACATTTTTGAGGCCCTGGAGATGTTTTTGAGAGACAAGATGATGTTTTTGGATTCCTGATGACATTTTTGAGGGATCTGGAGATGTTTTTGAGGGACAAGATGATGTTTTTGGGTTCCTGATGACATTTTTGAGGGATCTGGAGATGTTTTTTGGGTTCCTGATGACATTTTTGAGGCCCTGAAGATGTTTTTGAGGGACAAGATGATGTTGTTGGGTTCCTGATGACATTTTTGAGGGATCTGGAGATGTTTTTGAGGGACAAGATGATGTTTTTGGGTTCCTGATGACATTTTTGAGGGATCTGGAGATGCTTTGAGGGATCAGATGATGTTTTTGGGTTCCTGAAGACATTTTTGAGGGATCTGGAGATGTTTTTGTGGAAAAGAATTGGCATTTTTGGGTTCCTGAAGACATTTTTGGGGGATCTGGAGATGTTTTGGAGGGACAAGATGATGTTTTTGGGTTCCTGTTGACATTTCTGAAGCCCTGGAGATGTTTTTGGGTTCCTGATGACATTTTTGAGGTCCTGGAGATGTTTTTGAGGGACGGGATTGGCGTTTTTGGGTTCCTGAGGATGTTTCTGAGGGTCCTGGAGGTATCTGTGGGGCACCCGATGGGTTTGGGGGCTCCCCTGACGCCGCTCTGGCCCCGCAGGAGGACATGCGGGGGTGGCTGCGGGCGCTGGCGGCGGCGGCGCAGGAACACGCGGAGCTGGCGCGCTGGGGCCGGGGGCTCCTCACCACCTCCTCCACCGACGAGGGGCTCCCCTGGCGCGAGGGCGAGCGGCGCCCCAGCGCCTCGGCCCGACGGAAGTGACCCCCCAACCCACCCCCAATTTTGGGGTCTCCACCCCGATTTTGGGGCCCCCTCACAGTTTTCGGGTCCCCCGATCCGGCTTTGGGGCCCCTCCACCCAGTTTTGGGGTCCCCCACCCCCAGTTTTGAGGCGTCCACCCCCAATTTTGGGGTCCCCCACCCACAATTTTGGGGTCCCCCACCCCCAGTTTTCGGGTCCCCCACCCAGTTTTGAGGTGTCCACCCAGTTTTGGGGTCCCCCCCAATATAGTTTTTGGGTCCCTCTAGGAATTTAGGGGTCCCCTCACCCCAATTTTGGGGTCCCCACCCAGTTTTGGGGTCCCCCACCCCCAGTTTTGAGTTGCCCACCCAGTTTCGGGGTCTCCACCCCGATTTGGGGACCCTCCCACACCTCAATCGCGGGGGGGGTGGGGGGCAACCCACTTTGAGCCCCGGGGTTTGGGGGGGACACAATGGGTGGGGAAGGGGTCCCCCAAAATCTGGGAACCCCCCCCAAATCCTGGGACCCCCCAAATCCAGGTGCCCCCCCCCCAAATTTCCCCCCTCCCTCCCTGGGGTCCCCCCCTCCCTTTTCCCATGCTCAAGCCATAAAGTCGGGGGTCCCCAATACCCTGGGGGGGGGTGTCCCATCACTTCGGGGGGGTCCCCAATACCCTGGGGGGGGTCCCATCATCTGGGAGGGGGGCCCCAATACCCTGGGGGGGGTGTCCCATCACTTCGGGGGGGTCCCCAATACCCTGGGGGGGGTCCCATCATCTGGGAGGGGGGTCCCCAATACCCTGGGGGGGGTGTCCCATCACTTCGGAAGGGTCCCCAGCACCCGGGGGGGGGGGGGGTCCCATCACCTGGGAGGGGGGTCCTCAACACCCCCGGGGGGGGGCCCAATGACCCGGGGTGTCCCATCACCCGAGGGGGTTCCCCGAACACCCAGGGGGGGTCCCCATCACCCTGGGGGGGGTCTCCATAGCCTGGGGAGGGGGTCCCTAATACCTGGGGGGGTTCCCAACACCCAGAGGGGGTCCCGATCACCCGTAGGGGGGATCCCCAATACCCAGGGGGGGTCCCCATTACCCGAGGGGGTCCCCAATACCTGGGGGGGGGGGGAGGTCCCACTCACGGGGGGGGGGGGGGGAAACCCCATCACATGGGAGGGGTCCTGAAACACCCTGGGGGGGGTCTCCATCACCTTGGGGGGGTCCCCAACACCCAGGACACCCTAAATTTGACACTGGAGGGGGAGGGGTCTGTGGCAGAGCCAATGGGACCCCCTCGGGGGGGGGAACCCACCTCCCCTTCCCCAAGGACTTTCTCCCCCCCCGCCGAAATTTGGGGGGGGGGTCCCGGCCCCCCCCCCACCGCTCTCTGACTGTACAAACGTAATAAACCCCGCAGCACCACCCCCCCAGCACCCCAAAATAAAGGAGCAGGATGGACACTGCCCCCCACCCCCTGTGTGTGTCGGGGGGGGGGCACCTGGGGGCACTGGAGAGGGCTGGGGGGGCGCTGGGGGGTCATTGGGGGCACTGGGGGAGGTCCTTGGGGGTGGGGGGGCCCTGGGGGAGGTCATTGGGGGGGGTCATTGGGGGTGGGGGGCACTGGGGAGGTCCTTGGGGGTGGGGGGGCCCTGGGGGGGTCACTGGGGGTGTGGGGGGGCACTGGGGGAGGTCATTGGGGGGGCACTGAGGAGGCACTGGGGGGTCATTGGGGAGCGCTGGGGGGGGTCGTTGGGGGGTCACTGGGGGGGTCATTGAGGGGGCACTGGGGACCGCTGGGGGGGGTCGTTGGGGGAGTCATTGGGGGGCGCACTGGGGGGGGCGCAGGGGGGTCATTGGGGGCACTGGGAAAGGTCATTGAGTGTGGGGGGGCACTGAGAGGGCACTGGGGGGTCATTGGGGGCACTGGGTGGGACGTTGAGGGTGGGGGGGCACTGATAGGGCAATGGGGGGTCATTTGGGGGGCACTGGGGGGCACTGGGGCTCATTGGGGGGGTGAGGGGCACTGGGGGGCGCAGGGGGGTCATTGGGGGCACTGGGAGGCGCTGGGGGGTCATTGGGGGCACTGGGGGGCGCTGGGGGGGTCATTGGGGCACTGGAGGAGGTCATTGGGGGGGTGTGAGGGGCCCGGGGGGGGTCATTGGAGGGCGATGGGGGGGTGACTGGGGGACACTGGGGGGGGTTATTGGGAGGGGCACTGGGGGGGTCACTGGGGGGGGTTCAATGAGCTCCTATCACGGTCAATAAGTCCCGCATGCGGAGCCCCCTATAGAGCCCCTATAGCGCCCCCCAAGTCCTCCCTATGCAGCCCCCTATAGAGCCCCTATAGCGCCCCCCAAGTCCCCACTGTGCAGCCCCCTATAGAGCCCCTATAGCGCCCCCCAAGTCCCCCCTATGCAGCCCCCTATAGAGCCCCTATAGCGCCCCCCAAGTCCCCCCTATTCAACCCCCTATAGAGCCCCTATAGCGCCCCGCAAGTCCCCCCTATTCAGCCCCCTATGGAGCCCCTACAGCGCCCCCCAAGTCCCCCCTATGCAGCCCCCTATAGAGCCCCTATAGCGCCCTCCAAGTCCCCCTATGCAGCCCCCTATGGAGCCCCTATAGCGCCCCCCAAGTCCCCCCTATGCAGCCCCCTATAGAGCCCCTATAGCGCCACCAAGTCCCTCCTATGCAGCCCCCTATGGAGCCCCTATAGCGCCCCCTAAGTCCCCCCTATGCAGCCCCCTATAGAGCCCCTATAGCGCCACCAAGT